>CATIWR010660303.1:0-38609 GCA_949677035.1 Omphalea diandra | reverse complement strand
GTATGAAGGCTTAGTTCATTTCTTTTAAAAAATAATTTTGAAAAAGGAAAGGTGGATGAACCACTATTTGTTAAAAAGCATAAGCATCATACACTAATTGTACAAATCTATGTTAATGATATCATTTTTAGTGCTACTAATGAGTCTTTTTATGAGGATTTTGCTAAGTGTATGACTAGAGAATTCGAAATGAGCATGATGGAAGAGCTCAAGTTCTTTTTCGGTCTACATATCAAGCAAACCAAAGAAGGGATCTTCATCAACCAAGCCAAGTACACAAGGGAAATACTCAAGAAGTTTGGCATGGATGGTTGCAAAGTAGCCAAAACCCCTATGAGTGGTACCATCAAGCTAGACAAAGATGAATCAGGTAAGATTGTAGATGAAAAGAGATATCAAGGTATGATCATATCTCTACTTTATCTTACTGCTTCTAGGTCGGATATCATGTTTAATGCATGTATATGTGCTATGTTCCAATCCTCTTTTAGAGAGTCTCATTTAAATGTTGTTAAGAGAATTTTTAAGTATTTGCATGGCATAATTCACTTAGGATTATGGTATCCTAGGGATTCATCCTTTAGTCTCATAGGATATTTGGATGTGGATTATATAGATAGTTTATTAGATAGAAAAAAACACTTTTGAGACTTGTCAATTTATAGGAGAATGTCTAGTATCTTGGTTTAGCAAAAAGTAAGTGTCAGTTGCCTTCTCCACCAGAAGCCGAGCATATTGTTGCGAGTTGTTATTGCACTCAAGTCCTTTGGATGCAACAACAATTGAAAGATTTTGGCAAAGTGATTGATCACATTCCTATTAAATGTGATAACACTAGTGCTATTAATCTTTCTAAGAATCTCATCCAACACTCTAAGAGCAAACACATAGATATTAGACATCATTTTCTTAGAGATCATATGCAAAAGAGTGATGTTGTGTTAGAGTTTATTGACATAAATCATCAACTTGCAGATATTTTTATTAAACCTCTTAATGAAGAAAGATCGAACTTCATTAAGCGAGAATTGGAATGCTTGATGGAAGTTCCCTAAAGGGAAATTTTGATCTTATGTATGATTGCTATGTGTGTTGATTGATTAATTGTATGTCTTGTGTTTTCTATGTGACATATTCCAAGTGGATCACAATTTTGATTCTTTCAAAACTTATTTTTTTCATTCTTATCCTTGATGACTCATAATTAGTGGTCGTTATCTTCTCTTTGCGATCACGAATTACAAGCCCTATTCACCTAGCTATCAAACATCAAATCGCAGTTGCAAGAATCAAGCTCTATCATGAATTTTGGTCAAGAATTCAAATTTTTTACCATTGAAGCGTGTATTCTCGAGGAAAATTTGTCTGTTACTCATATTTTTCAGAAATAGTGATCGCGATCTCTGAATTCGCGGATGTGAATTTGAGTAACTGTCAAGCCTTTAAGTGATTTGACTATCAACCGTTTCCAACTTTTTATTAATCCATATCTAGTTGTTTGTGCACCCCTTCAATGGCTATATAAAACCTCTAAATAGTGATTTTCATCATTTCATCCTACTTCAAAACTCTTATCCTTCCAAAGATCTTAAAATCTCTTCATTTCTACAATAGCTCCTAAGAAGATCTCAAAAGCAGATAAAGGCAAGGCTATGGCTCAGCCATCTGCACGCCCTACACTTCACCTAATGAAAGGAATCACTAAGGAGGAGAAAGAGAAGTACAAAGCAAATTCTTCTAAGATCATCCTCCCTAACAAGATATCTTCTACCTTTTTGTTGGAGACCTAGGGCATCAACACAAAGGTTTATGCTTTCCTCTCCAACTTGGGCTGGAATGAGTTCATCTTTCGGGATGAACCTGGTTACGAAGAAGTTGTGAGAGAATTTATGTGCACTGTTTAATTGAGTCGCAAAGCCGATTCTCGAGCAAGGTAATACGGGTTAGTATTCCGGGCTTTTAGCAATCCTTTTTATATCACCTTTGCACAACTTTCTTCCCTTTTTAATCTTAAAGTTGGAGAAAATATTTCTTTTATCATCTTCGCGCTTGATGTCATTTATTCCAAATTCTGGTAAAAAATTTCTATTGAAACTAAACACCACCCCAAAACTTTATTGGCCAAACAAATTAAAACCTTACCTCTTTGGATACTCCATCGTATCATCACCTTTTCCGTAAATGTTATAGGTGATGTTAATGAGAAAGTATCACAAAAAGACTTGACATTTCTTTTATGCCTTGTCAAAAACAAACCAATTCAAACTGTCCGGTATCTTGTGGATTAATTGATCCACATGAGTATCAAACCCAAAAGCCAATTCATTATGCCTTCTTACATTACTGTGATCTATCACTTTGTAGGGGCACTTGATGAGGAAAATGAAAAATTTCTCACCAAGAAACTTCTCCCTTCTCAAAACTTTCTTGACCTTACTTACCTCATCAATGTCAAAGCCATACACTCGGATACCTATACCTATACCCTGGGTGTTATTGGGGCCAAGAAAATGGAAACCTCCTAGGCATCTAAGAAGAAGAGGCTCATCATTGAAGAATGAGCACCTCTAGTCCCCCTCCTCAACCAAAACCTAAATCCAAACTGTCTCTTGCCACCATTAACAGAAAATTGGATAAGATGATAAAAATGATGAAGAGGTGATTCTTATTTCTCTCACATCTTCATAGTGACATGGTGGACTTGTAAGAAAAGTTGGGTGTTTCTCTTTGCCATCTTTCGGACTACACTGAATTTGAAGATACTCAAGAAGAAGAAGGCAATGAAGATATTGAGGATGGAGATGAAGCAGAATGTGCCAATAATGATGAGGAAGTAGAAGAAACTTATGGAGATGATGATGACTCTTTAACTTTCTAGACTAAGGATTCCTTGTATTTTCTTTTTATTTTTAAATGAAAAACTTATGATCCCACAGTTGTTTATAAATGAATAAAATATGTTTCTTTGTAATTCCTTATCTTTTGTGATTGATGAAATTTACTTTGTTGTATTCTTATTAATTTTGCTCCTTATGAACACTTATCTATTTGTTATACATGTATTCTTTTCCCTTATGCACCCTCTTTTTGATCTTGCCAAAGGAGGAGAGATAGAAACAAGAAAGATCTAAGTTTAAAGGGGAGAGAAAACAACTTGCAAATAATAACATAAGTTGAGGGGGAGCATCTTTAAGTTTTTTTTAGAAATTTCACTTTGATTGATTGAATGCCATACTTAGGAAATTTCACCTTAAGCATTCATTGAATCATATTACACTCTAACTTTACATTTATGCATTACTTTCTCCTTAGGAGTGCCAAAATCAAAAAGGGGGAGATTGTTGGACTAGGATGGTTAATCCTAAGTCCTGGACCTCTTTTGATCTTGATAAAGGAGATTGATCAATGCTAATGTTTCAGTTAAGTGTTGTTTTACATATTTAAGTTAGTTTTTCAAGTGAAAGTTGGATGGAGTTCATAATCTTTAAGAAGGCTAAGTTTATCCAAATTCACGGTTAGTGACTTATAATTGACAACCTCAACTTAGCTCAAGAATAGGATGAAACCAGACCAGACAAATTTGAGGGCATCATAGTTGCTGCGAGTCATCCAAAGATGGGAGTGATAAAGTCACAAACAAATTCGCAGTTAGTGTCACATCTCATTCGCAACTATGAAATTCATAATGACTGAAAAGGGAACCAAGTCCACAACCGCAGAGTGCCAAGTGTCTCAGGTATTCATTAGAGAAAAAAATTCACGAGGGCAACATTTTAGGTAACGACCATGAATCAAAAAGATGAAGATTGTCTTTCAAATAGAAGAATCTGTGTCCTAAGTCGCGCCTTGTACAAAGAATAATCACGACCGCGACTTTTGTGGGCAGTTAGAAAGCAACGACTATATTTTCCTAATGGACCAATGAGAAGATGAAACGTGGACTAGCCGTTAGACAAAATGGGGTTTTTCACCGCAATTTTTGGCTCTCGTATGAAAATTGGAATGTTGCGACCGCGAATCCTCAGTAGCGACCGCAACTCTCCCTATCATGCAATTAATGCAAAATCTACCTAGTATGATTTAGAGATTTAATGAGCTTCATAATGTAACGTCTCTTTGGTGGGTATGAGCTATAAATACTTCATCAAACAGATGTAAATACAAGAGAATTCATTAACTTGTAACAAAACTTCTACAATTTTGCTACTCATTCTTTCTATTCTTAAGTGATCGTTTGTTGTGAGCATAAACACCAATTGTAATAGGTTTCAATGCGAGCCTGTAAAACACTAGAGAAAGGTTTTAGTGTGAGCCTGTGAAAACACTTAAGAGAGATTTTAGTGTTAGCCTTAGAAAACACTTGTAAGAAAGGTTGTTGTGTAAGCCTTGAAAACACAAAGTGTAAAAGTTAGGTATAAGATTGGAAACACCATTTTGAGTGAGTGAAACACCCAATTGTAGAGAATTGGGGAGTGGACATAGGGTTGATTATACCCGAACCACTATAAATCTTGTGTCTTCTTTTCTATTCATCTTTATCCTTATCTTTAATTTTTTTTAAACACCAATTCAACCCCCTTCTTGGTACCTAGGGCCAACCCTTTTAAAATCCTCATTAAATTTAGAGCATTTTTCTTAAAAAAAAAAATCATTTTAGATTCATTTTTATCATAGCTTCAAGAAGCTCACCATCCACATCTTCAAAACTATCACTATTATAAGATTAGAAAAAAGGATTTACTTTATTAGAAGAGTCCTCAGGAGTTATGAAGCAAAGATCTGCAACTTCATTTTCTTCCTTTTCTTCAGTTGAGTCATCATCATCTCAATTAGTTTCGAAGCTTTTCTTCTTTTCCTTATTCCACTTCTTCTTTCTCTTGTTAAGCTTAGGACATTCGAATTTGATGTGTCCTTGCCACATTCATAGCAAGTCACATCATTCTTCTTTTCTTTAGATGATGCCTTTCTTTGGTTCTTTCTTTCTTTCTTTCTTTTTCCCTTCATTAACTCCTTCGATCTCTTTAATAGTATGGCAAGCTCTTCTTCTTCTTCTTTCTCACTTTCATTAGAATCACTAGAGCTTGCCTCCATTTCTTTATCCTTGGTAATGGATTTAAGAATAAGTGTTTTCTTTTCTTCTTGTTCTCTCAAATTCTTCATCTTCTCATACTTCTTTATTCCCATTTCATAAGTGAAGAGCTTTTCAATGAGGACATCGATTGTTATTTTACTAATGGCTTCATCAGATTCTTTAATACTACACACTCTAGCACCAAATTTCTCAAAGGGAAAAGCTTTAAGAATTTTGAAGTTGACATCTTCCATGGAAAGATGTCTTCCAAGCTTCCTTAAATTGTTGACAATGACAGGAAGTCTATTTGTCATGTCAGTGATGTTTTCATTCTTCTTCATCATGACGAGCTCATATTTTATAACATACATGCACACCTATCTTAACTTCACTTGCATGATGCCTTCATGATAATTCTCCAATGCTTTTGATATACCATAGGCACTTTAACAATGTTGCACTCTCCCACACTCTTCTCTTGAGAGAGAGCTAAGGATGATTATTATTACCCTCTTGTTTCTTTAATTTGTTATTCTATGATATTCAACCCATTCTTCTTTTGGGAATGGATCTTCTCCATCTACCATCTTTATAAGTAGCTTCCATTCCTTTGCTACACCATCGCAAACATCAATAAGATCACTATCAAGATAGATCTTCATCCTATACTTCCAATTATCATAGTTGATTCCATCAAAGTGAGGTTTGAGGAAAGAGTGGATCCCTTCATGTGTCATGATCTTTGCTCAAACAATTAAGGATAGTTTTGAGAAATAGCTTTGATACCACTTATTGGCCTTGTACACTAAGAATGAGGGTTAAATTGGTGGAAAATTTAAACTTTAGAGGAAATAAAGAATAATTAAAAGTTAAAGGAAAGGAAAAGAGAGGATCAACACCTGAAATTTATAGTGGTTCAGGTATTAACCAACCAGATGTCCACTATAAATGAAAAAATGTCTCTTTCATCCTTAAAGGAAGACATTTTTCAATTAAAATTTGTTATTACATGACAATAACCAAGAGTCAATGTCAAACCCATAAATATATAGGCTTATGTTTGTGTGAACCTAGTTTTAGCCACGAACAATTGTATGTTGCTCTTTCGTGTGTTAACTCATAGTCTAGCATATGAACAACTATATGAAAAACTAAAACAATGAGGACCCTGGCCATAAATCTTATACAAAAAATATTGTGTAGAAAGAGATATTTAATGAGCTAGTTATTGATTATAATGCATAAATATTCCTCAACTATATATGTTAACATGCTAATACTTCTTTCATTTTTTACTAACACTGTTATGCATCTATTATCAGAAAATGCCATATGCAATGCTTGTTATGCATAAAAAAAAAAAAAAGACATAACCACAAACCATATACAAAAAAAAAAAAAAATGTTGCTTACAAAAAGATATTTAACGAGGTAGCTATTTATTCTAATACATAAATATTTATCAATTATATCTGTTAACATGCTAATACTACTTTCATTTTTTACTAATGTGGTTGTGTCCATATTATAAAAAAAGTCATATGCAATGCTTACTTCACTCAACAAAGATAGTAAAAATGCAAAAAACCAAAGCACAAGTTGCTAAAGCATAGGATTTTTTAATGTTTATCATCTTAATGAGCTATTTAGCTTTGACTTTCTACTCATTGACTATGAAGTAATATCCTTCAATGTTTTCACTATGATGGCACATACTTTTTTAACTTACACATTCCATTTATATGTTTCTCAAGGAACAAAAATATAAGGCTTCATTTGAAGCACGGACGTGCACCTCTTTAAGCCTTTGCTCACCGAAGGCTAAATATATCACAAAAATATAAGGCTTCATTCAAAACTAGATATATTTGGTTTTGAGGTTTTAAAAGCGAAAAACAAATTACAAGATTAGCAACCATCCATAATGAATCAAGCTATCATATACATTTATTAAGAAAATTGATTTGACGATGGAACAATCTATTTTGATAAATTATCTTTTCTTGAATTTTTTTGTGTGATTGCATACGCATGTGATGATTCATTCTTCATTGGTGTTGATGCCATATATATTCTGCTTTAAGAAGAATTTTTATTTTGCATGGAATTTTGCTAATTGTTTTGTCCATTGCAAATTCTATTAAGCAAGTAATTTTTGTAGGCTATGTTGAAACCATACTTATGAAAATCGCACCACGAAGAAGCCCAATCTTAAACTTCTAAACAAAAGGTAGCACCTTTTGTATAATCTCTTTATAAACAAGAAAAAAAAAAAAAAAAAAAAAAAAAAAAAAAAACCTTCTTCGAATCTTGCCTTTATTATGTCTGTTTTGTGGTTGAAGGGAGTTGGATCTGATCATGGGGAAATACTGCAATTGATTTTCCAAAAGAAGAAGATGACCCAGTTATTCTTGCTTTTATATAGAAGTCAATCAAATCATATAATGGTATGTCTCTTCTATCAGAGTCGATTCCTTTACATTTGCTTATTAAAATGCATTCCTATTATCATATAAATTACAAGCAATTTGCCTATTACGTATCAATTCTAAACTCAGTAAGTCTTAATAGTACTTTTGCAACCAAAATTTTTTTACATCCAAAAATCTCATATATTAAAGCCTTCCATGATAGGTTGGTGATTTCAAGCTAGCACAACTTATATTGTTTATATAGCCTACAAGCACCGTATGACAAAATTGAACAGGTTATGCCTATTGTCAACACATTAGTTGATCCAAACGAAGAGAAACATCTCAATTAGAAAACAATTGATCTTTTTGATTTGGATGTTCACATTGATAAGGTTCAATGTTTTGCTATTTCTTAACTAGATGAGTTATTTAATGCATTGATACAAACATTTTGATATGCATTGCAAGAAATAAAATTTACATGTGTTGTGAAAATCAAAAGCCTTAATGCATCCATCGAGTGGTGGTATAAAGCTTGCCTTACTTGCAAAAGTAGTATTCACAATTAGTGATATTATTTAGTGCAACAGGAGATGTGGTTCTCTTAAAGAAGTCATTGTCTTTTGGTAATATACAACTTATTATTCGTCATGTTTTTGCTTCTTCTTATTTATATATTTTGTTTGCATCTCATCCACTTAACTTGGTTATATATAATAGGAACAAATTCGATTTACAAGTTGAGGATTCGACTAGATTTGCTTCTTTCTTTCTATTTGACTAATTGATAGCTGATTTTATTGGCATTTGGTGCACAATTTACAAAAAAGAAACTCAGTCCCTTATTTCATGACTGTGATATATGGCTTGACCAAATTTTTTTAGATCATTATTAGCTTGAAAAGCAGACACTACATCTAAAATATTGTTTAGAGATAGCAAAATTTTTGAAGCCAATGACCAAGTTCAATCTTCACTGAGCTTGCTTTGTCCTTGACCCTAATAGACATTGGTCCTTTTGATATCTCGCTAACGAAAACACAAAACTCATGCACGCATAAGCCTTAGTTTCCCCTCTGAATCTGAGTAAACTTCCTCATCACAATCCTTATCCCCTGACAAATGAAGTAAAGATCCACCGCTTAAGGACATTACTGCTTCCCCGACTTAATTTCTATTGAAAAAAAGCATGTATAGGGTATACAAAAAACTTCAAGTCTCATTTGTTCCTTAACGCCTTCTTTTGGCTAATATCTAACATTCATTTCTTTTCTTTTTTTTTTTTTTCTTTCGTCACATGCTAGAGTTAGATTTTCCTTATAAAGCCCCCCTAAAAAAAATCCTAATATTAATTATATGAACAATGTTTTAGTGGTTTTAAAGAGAACATTTATATTATTTATATCACCTTTTAATCATGGATGGTTTTATTTCTTATTATTTTATTACACACAACAAAACGCGGTTATTCATCTGGTTGTGATATGATGATAGAAAAGGAAAAGTTGTATAAGTTTTGGAATCATTTTTAGAGCCCAAATTTTTTAAAATTTTAAAGTGAAATTTTAAAAAGCCTATATTTTTTCTTTTAGCGAATTTAAAGGGCTCAATATAAAAAAAAAAAAAGTCTAATTTATTTTATAATTTTTAATTTTTTTATAAAAAAAGGTTCAAATTTTTTTTTTACCTAAAGCTCTATGCTCATTGGGCCGGTCCTAAAGATTTTGATTTACATTTACATTAGCGCATTCTGACTTTCCTCTTCTCTCTCCCACCCGTTGTTCTTCAATGTAACCACTTATCGGTAAGTAACGCACTCTTTCCTTTCATTTAATCTCCCATCGGTTTCGCAAAAAATTCGCAAAAGAACACCTATTCATTCCTTTTTTTTGGAAATATACTCTTTCGATTTCAACAATTTCTATATGTAAATTCAATACTTAGGGTTTTATGTGCGTGTGAGCTCTTTAATTCATGGACTCAGACAATATATACGATAACGGTTGTATCTTTACAAGCATTTCCATGGCCGACCCTTCAAGTTCGGAAGCCAGTAACCTTGCTTGGCTTTGGGTCATTGAATACCTAGCAAGATTCCACCAATTGGACCCCTCAATTCTACATGGTATGTATCAGTGAATGAATGAATCAATGTTTCTTTTACTTCTTGTCGTTTAGATTGGCTGAATTTGTGTTTCAGATTTGATTGATGGAGCTCCGGAATTGTCTGTGGATTTGGGCAAGGGCACTATGGAAATGGTTGCTTTGAGATGCTTGGAGGATTTGTTTGGTGTTAGTGATGCCAATGATGTTGATATTCCTTCAGCAACAGTGCACAAGGATACAATTGACTTGTCGCAGAGTTGCGAAGATGTGCTTCAATCCATACTGAAAGAGGTAATTTTGTTTTAGTACAAAGAATGGAAATTTGAAGCAATCCTAGTTTTTTATGTAAAACATGTGTTTCTCTATTGTCAGAGATCACTATCAGATTTGAGATTGTGTGGACCAGATATTCTGAAGTGGGATATTCATACTTTCATCACCCATAAAAGAGCTTCCATGCCGAAATGTGCTTTGGAACTGGTAACTGTGTATTCCTTTATTTTGTTCAGTTTCCTGGCTGTCGTGCAGAAGTGGTAGAACAAAGATTATTGTTCTTCGTTTACTATGTATGATTTTATTTCCTTTGTTCTCTTACAAACAGCTGAAAGATGTAATTCTTGAAGGTAGCCATCCAGATGCTGCTTCCTTGATACAACTTACTGGACTGGTGCAAAAAAATGATGAGAATGACAGAATCACTCTGGATTGTGGTCATCATAATTTAGTTACCTGTAAGATTGACAGTAATGGCAGTGACGCCCAAATTATGGTACCAGAAGGGGGCAACATTTCCTGGCCACCAGAAAATGAGAATAGAATGGTGGGAGGTGATTCACATCATGGAAATGAGTTACCCTTTAAGAGGAGTGAAGGTGATTTGTGGAATGAAAATCTGGCCAGAGTCTATCTTGAAAACCTAGATGGTGGTGTGGATGATAATGATCTCCATCTAAATGCCAAGAGGTTCAAGGGTGATGCCTCATGTGCTAATAATCCCATAGAACAGATTTTAATTCCTCAATATGATGAATTTGTTGCTACAAAGAGGCTTGGGAGAAGTCCTGATGCTGATACCAACGGTGAATTCCAGCATAATCAATGTGAGAGTTCTCATAATGCCAACAGCATGCCACCGAATACATATGAAAATATCCCCTGCAAAAATATCTTGTTGGATGAAATCAATAAGGATGAACCTAGAGCATCAAATGGTGCACCCTCTGTAAGAACTTTGCAAAATGTCTTTGTTGAAGACTCTGAGGTTAATAATGATTGTGGTAATCAACTAAAATCACAAAATGCTGTTTCCTTGAGTGAATTTCCTAAGAAGATTACTGTTGAAAATACAGAAGTTGGCATGGACCATCTTTATGAAGAAGACACATCAAGTGATGATGATGAGTTTCATCACAAGAGGATTGATATTGCTATGGTCAAGAGTCATTTTCTGAGCTCTCAATGCACACTAAATCATGTTTCCTCAAATGGCTGGACGGAGCTAAATCTTTGTGTAAAATGTAGCAAAGATGGTCAGTTGTTGGTTTGTAATGCCGTTGGTTGTCCATTAGTGGTTCATGAAAAGTGCTTAGGTTCCTTACCAAGATTTGATGAGAAGGGAAACTTCTCATGCCCATTCTGTGCATATTCTCATGTTATCTCTAAGTATTTTGAAGCCAAGAGAAAGGCCTCTTTGGCTAGGAAGGATCTGGATGCATTTATTAATAAATGCACGAAGGGATCATATAGCAAAGAACATAATAATTTAAAGCAGTATGAAGTTGGGGATCTTTTTCACAAGATCCATGAAAGGAGGAATTTGAGCGAGAAAGAATTTCATCAATCAAATCATGAGGGCAACGCACATAAGGTCAATGGTCAGCTTAAGAAAGAAAAAGTTGATAGGCAACCAGTGGAGTCTATGGTATCATGTCCTGATGTGAATCTACTGGATAGAGAAGAAGAGCCTGATGCAACTCCTGGAGAAAAAGCAAGGAAAGATACAGTTCCAGATGGCCTGTTTGTAGAGGAACTTGACAGACAAAACCAAAATTGTGCCAACCCTAAGTGTAACAGTGATAATCAAATATATAAAAAGGAAGAGTTTTGCTCTTTAAAAGAAAAACAAGCTGAAGATGAAATTCAGAGGGAAGTTATAGAGCAACATAGTGGTAACTCATTGGAGAAACCTGTCTCTGGTATTAATATTGATAAAGAAGAATGCTCTCGTGGGGGAAGTAAGAAGAGTATAAACTTTAATTACTCCACAAGGAAGTTGGAGAAGCGATAGTAAGTTTCCAGTTGTTTTTGGAGTGTTATTTAGATTATTATATACTTCCTTACTGCAATTTTCATGAGTGATTTTTTTTTTTTTTTTGATATGGCTACTGCTTTTGAAAAAGACCTCAATATAGTAGGTCAAGAAATTGTATTCTTTTCTATTCTGTGTTTGGGTTCCCTTCCTGTTGAACCAACTTCATGCTTGCTAATTAGAAATTAGTATAATTTGATTGCAGTGACAAATAAGTAAGAGTCTATATAAATTCTGTTTTCATGTGTAGTGTCTACCCGGCTTGGCCTCAGCTGAGGCGAAGGAAAGTTCCATGGACAGCTAAGGAGGAAGAGATGCTTAAGGTACAGAATCAAGATAAGCAATTGTAATTTGACCAGCGTTTACCTGTGATCTATTATGTTTGCCTCACAGTTTCCAATATAAGAAACATATAATTTCAATATAAACTCATCACATTATGCATCTACATGTGAAGAGAGTGAGAGAGAGGCTTTCTTGGCAGTATATCTGCTGTTTGTAACTTGATAATCACATATCATTTTGTTTTGGTTTTGGTTTTCAAATTGGAAAATTTTTGAAATAGGTCCTTTGTTTTTATTTTTATTTTTTTTTTTTGGGCATCAATTAAGTACCTGAGACTTCATCCTTTTCACTGTTTTTGAATGTTGTTAGAATTGCATTTAATTTGTACTTGATAACATGAAATGGAATTTTATATCAGTGACGTTTGTATATTCCTTCCTGGGCTAGAGATGGAAAAAAATATTTTTGCTGTTTTTTTTAATTATAATGTTTTAATATGCAGATAAAAGAATTGTCAGCATGCTACTAATTGGATGCGTGCCACATGGATAATTTTCACAAAGAAATTTTATTTTATGCATCAGTCTCATATGAGGATGATTTAGCGATATTATGAATCTAAAGGGTGTACATCATACATTGAATTGATAAAAATTAAAAAAGCATCCAAAGTGAAAAAAAAAAAAAAAAATTATGAAATATTGCGTGGTTATCTATGTATGCTCCATAAGTGAACTCAACTTTTTTTTTTTTTTTCAGTTTTTATTCATATAGCTGATATTGATTGTTCTTTTTTTTTTTTTTTTTTTTTCTTCTTTTTTTCTTTTCTGATTGCAGGAAGGAGTGATGAAATTTTCATGCGATGGAGATGGAGTTATTCCATGGAAGAAAATTTTGGAGTATGGTAGTTCAGTATTTTTGAGTGGCCGTACTGCCATAGACCTTAAGGACAAATGGAGGAACATATGCAGAGCAAGTCCTGGATACAAATAGTTTTGTTTGCCTGGTCAGTGTACTTGTAAAGTTACGTTCTCCTAACTTTTGGTCTGCCTCTGACTCATTTCTTAGGAATTAATTTTCTTTTTGTTATTGGGTGCTGGTATTTCACAAAAGAACTCTGATCTAAATTGTTCAGTAATGATAAACCTAAGTGATGCTTTTGTTTTCTTGTGGTAGCCACATGATAGTCAAGTCACAACTTGGGAAAAATAACTGTGCTTGCCTGATAACTTGGTCAATGCCAAAGTCTTGCAGTTTATTTATACTGTTATGTGACATCCTCCAATTGGAATGGGTACAGTTCTCTCAATCTTTTTATTTTGAATTATGACAAGTATGATAGATGTGGCATGAGAAGAGCTCAATGGAGGATTCCCCATTTTTGCCTCTTTTAACATTGTAAAGAATAGGTTTAAATAATATAATATCTGGTTATTTATTTTGCAGTTTCAGTTTCATGCATACATGTTTAATGAAAAAGGTCCATGTTTGTGATGCTCGTTCCATCTTTTTTTTTGCAAAAGAAATCTAGTAATGGAAGGTTTATGTTTGCTGAATACCATGCTCTACTAAAATGTTTCTTATGCATATGTTTTACATCCAGATTGTTTTATCAATCATCCGGCACTCTGGATATAAGATCAAAGTGCTATGATTTTTTTAGTGCACCTATTTTTCAGTTCTTGTCATTTTCATTTCTTCATTCCATCAGCTTTTTTGAATTAACTAAGGGAATAAAATGGAAAGTTCAATCTTCAAGATATCTCAGAACTCTGCATTGCTTGTGCTGTTGTCTGGCTGTTTATTGATGTTCTAGTTTTAGTGCAGAAAAAATGGAGCTTGTGCCTGTGCAAATTATTCTGTCCTTCATTGCGTCATATTTGTTTTTTCACCATTTTATTTTCATTGCCAACATGAAATTTGATCATTATAGTCATTCTGTTTGATTTCTGATCCTAACTTGAATTATGAGATCACTGTTTCCATGGTCATCAAATTATGAGCATCAAGTTAATACATGTAATTATTGTTTATTTTCTGATTTCCATTTTGTTTCCTTGGACCACTGTTTTAGCAAAGTTGGTTCTAATGTACTAGTGTCTGTAAATACGATGCATTTGTGAAGATAGTGTTACGGCACTCTATAGAATGCAACTAATGGAGCATGAAGAACATGCTTTTGGCTATCTATTACTATTTCAACTGTCGTCATTAAATCATCAGCAAGAAAAAAAAATCATAATCCTTCCATTCTTATGTGAAAACTTCTGGTCATTTCTTTGTCATCAGCAAATGAATCAGTATCCAGGCTATTGTTATTACCAGAATTCCGGGATTAGAATCTCATCTTACAATTCCATACAAATTTGCAGTATACCGATTTGAAGCTAAAGGCTGAAACCTCAATAGAGGCTGGGCTGATGATGATGAATCATGCCAATTGGGAAGTCCTGATAATGAATCACACAGATCGATATGAATAGGTGATTTGATCTATTCTTTACTATCTGCTTCAAAGATTCAATAGGTTTAAAATTGAAATTTTAATCTGAAGTTGAAGAGATCTTCCAAGTATCCCATTTTCAAAGAAACATGTTCCTGTCTTGCATGAACCTTCAATTGGCCATACATAGAGTAATAGCTCAATACTTTCAACGATTCTGGGTGCGTATATAGATTCCTTTTAATTGATTTTGAGAATTTGTACATGATGAAAGAGAAAGCGATGAGCCAATGGGCGGCTAACAAATGGAACTTAGGACCCACTGTGGGACGGACCAAGTTAACAGAAACACATTGACCTGGATGTATGGGGTTGAAAAAGACAAGTGACGAAATGCAACCTCGTCACTACTAGTGTTAAATAGCGAACTCTCACTTTGAGAGGGGTGGTGATTAACTCAGATACGTCCATCTGCTTGACACTTCACCTCGCCCAACAAATCATTGAACTTGCTTACCCATAGAGATTGGGATGCGATTCGCTTGTGTCATCATTTACTTCAGCTGGTAAGAAAGGCGTTGGTATAGAAGCTCTAGGCCTCGTCAATATACATAAGGATATTCTTGTTATCATTGCAATGAACACCTCATTATATGGCAGCAAATTTATTACGTTACGGTTGAAATTCTACTATTTCTCGACGTAATATAGGATTGCCGATTTTGACATGTGATATGATTTAGATATTTACATTTACTTAGTAGGTCAGAATATTTGACTGTATAGGTAAGATAAATAGAGAGAATGAATGGCATGGAATAAAGGTGAAGAGTGCCTCGGGAATCAGGTCGTGAATGGCAGGACAACATGTGAATTAGGGCTCGTGAATGTGAAAAATGTTGGAGGTGGAGCGTCTCTCTTCTAAACTCATGTGGAGAGAGACCACTTGTTTAGAATCCAATGGTGGGGAAGAGAGTTATTGATTGAAACCATGCACTTCATTTCATTACTCAGACACAGCCAAGCTCAGTAAATCTGAATCTCAAGTCTCAGTCACTACCCCTACACTATATTGCAATCTCACTCCAATTTTTAATCTCTTATTTTCACCCATTATCGTGCAGTTGGCTGTGAAGATTTAGTAGTATGTTTCTTATTATCTTTTCTTTAAAAAAAAAAAACAAAGTGATTATTTTTTTAAATTAAAATTTGGTACATGGTTAATTTAATTGAATGATGTAATGCAAGAGTATTTTTAAAAGTAGACTAATTAATTATTGTTTCATTAATTCAATTAGTTCAATTGATTTGAATAGTCAAATATCAGCTAAACTACTACAAAAAATTTTAAAAATTAATATCTTAAAAGTTTTAAAGTGTACAATTCAAAAATTAAATAATAACTTTAAAATTTTATTTAAATCTAATTGAATTATTTTTTTAATTTAATCTATATAATCCATCAATATAATTTGACATTAAAAAATTATAAAAACAGCATTTAATTTAGATGAGAAGACAATTTTGAGGCTCTCTAAAAAATTCTTCTTTTTTTTTTTTTAATATATAATGGTTAACGGAACCTCAACTGGCATACAACATATCATAAGGTTTTGATGTTGAGGAGTTAATAAAAAGTAGTTTTTCTTCCACAAAACATTGACACATTCTTATTAGCTGGGTTACTACATTTCACTTATTTAGAGTTGCATCCTAAGGAAAATATAAAATGACTAACCTTATATTGTTTTTGGCTTAATGATTTTTAAAAATCTAAAATTTTGTATAAATTTATAATTATAATTTTATATATTATAATAATATTTTATTTTAAATATAAGTTATAATTTAGCTATTTGATCAAAATTGATATAAACAATATTTTATGATAATATGGTATGAAATATAGTTATTTTGTGATGATATAAACAGAAAAAACTGAAAATAAAATAATTTTCATATTACCTCTGCATAAAAATTATTTTTTATATCAATTTTGATTAATTTTAATTAAATAGCTAACATTATAATTTAATTTAAAAATAAATTTCAATTACAATGCTTAAACATTATGACTAAAATTATAAATTAACATTATTACATCTTTAGTTTTCAAGTTAATATTTATCTTTTTAAGCAGGAGGGCATACCCTCTAAAGATTGATGAGATCTGTGTTACATAACATTTTAATTCAAAGCTATACCTTTTATAGGTTTCACTAGTTGATGATATATGATTTTTTTTTAAATAAAATTTGTGAAATAAAATTTTTAAAATATAAATTATAAAAAATATAAATCTAAACTTTTTTTTAACATATATTGATAAAGAAATTAAATTCCAATCCAAAATAAATAATATTTGAATTCAATTGAAATAATTTTTTTTTTTTTAAAAATAAGTGTGGGAGAAGATTGCAAGCCAAGTCACTTCAATATGTGAATTCAGAAACATTTACATTAGATTGTTTTATTTTTTAAACTGTGTAAATATGAAATATAAGAAAATAAAATATACTTTTAATATTTTAACAGAAAACTCAAGTTGAATGTTGATACTTTAAGATAATAAAATGTACATCATTAAGGTGCATTGTTGTCTTGCAGTAGAGAATATGACAATGAGGCAAAAGTACATTGCTATTGTCTTATGGTAGAAAAGGTGATGTCTTCTACTTTTATAGCAAAATAGAATATTGTTAATGGGTTTAGAAATTACTTTTAGAAAATAATTTCTCCGAAAAAAATAAGTAAAATTGCATTTTTGGGAATTTTGTTGACGTTAGGACAATATTTTTTAAAATTATGCAAATGACTATTTAAAATGAATAATTTATGAATATTGATAAATAAATATTACTTTTACCTTATTGAAACAAAAGCAAAACAGGCATATGATAATGATACCTTGCATTCAAATAAAATTAATATTTAAATATTTTGTTACTAATATTTCGATAAAATTATTTTATTTATGATATGAAAGATTGTATTTTAGAAATATATTTCTTCTTAAATAAATGGATTTTGGGTATGAAATTGTGTTTTAACTTTTATGAGCTTAGAAGTTGTTTTTCATGACATAATTGCCAAAAAAAAAAAAAGGCAAATCATATTTTATGAGAATATTTCTTAAAATTATGATAGGATGGATTTCTAATTTGTGAGTTGAATAATTTCTAATTTGTGAGTTATAATTAATGTTTTATAATATTTGTTTTTATTTCATAAAACCAATAATGTGTGCTGGTATAAAAATTTATATAATTAATATAATTATTTGACAAATGACAAACATATATTTAAATTTGAATTTAAAATTAAAATTAATTATATATATTAATGACTTCTTTTTTCCATTATCATAATAACCAAATAACTTTAGAATATCTGTTTAAAGACTTCTAAGTCAGTTTTCTAAGCATGTAATTATCTGCCAACTTATATTATATAGCTATCAAGCAAAACCCAAAATGTAAAGTAAAATTTTTTCAAAAAAAAAAAAAAAAACATTTTAAATCAGTAGTTTCAAGTTTTTAACACTCGCTAACGGTCACATGGGAATGAAAAGCTCTCTAAACGTGACAACATTTAAACCAAACTGCACTCTCACTCCTTACATATCCCGCGCCTTTTCCTACTATTTATCTTTACTCTCACACACTCCCTTCACTTAGCTTCACTACTCTTTCCCTCCACCATGGATAACTGTAAGAGATCTCCATTGAAGCCATGGAAGAAAGGCCCAACAAGAGGCAAAGGTGGCCCTCAAAATGCCATGTGCGAATACCGAGGAGTTCGCCAAAGAACTTGGGGTAAATGGGTAGCTGAAATCAGAGAACCCAAGAAAAGAACCAGACTATGGTTAGGTTCTTTTGCTACTGCTGAAGAAGCTGCTATGGCATATGACGAGGCTGCTAGAAGATTATATGGACCTGATGCTTATCTCAATCTACCTCACCTTCAACCTTCTTCTAGCTGCTTTAATAATCCTCTAATTATGAATAAGTCAGCATACAATAAGTTTAAATGGATTCCTTCCAAGAATTTCATTTCCATGTTTCCTTCTTGTGGCTTGCTTAATATACATGCACAACCTAGTGTTCATGTCATTCATCAGAGGCTTCAAGAACTCAAGAAAAATGGGTTTATTGGACAGTCTTCTAATTCTAGTGGTGTTTCTTGTTCATCTTCTTCTTCTAAATCAAGAAATGAAGTAAAGATTGTAACTAGTGAAAAAACCCATGAAGAAAATGTTCCAATAATGGTGAAAGATGTGGAAATAACATCAGAAAAGATGTTGAGATGTCATGAAGAGAAGCCACAGATTGATTTAAATGAGTTCCTTCAGCAACTTGGTATACTGAAAGTAGACAAGCAGCAGGAGCAGCCGGAAAGCAATGATAATGATGATGATGCTACCGAAGAAAGTTGTATGGTGCAAGAATCTTTACTGAAAGATGTTGATGAGGAAAATAATCTTGGAGCCTTGGCAGACAAGAGTTTCAACTGGGATTTTCTAATTGAGACGCATGGAGTTGGTGATGGTCATCATCCAGGACTAGGAACAGAATCATCAGGCAGTTTCCAAGTTTATGACGTCCAAGAAGAGCTGGCTTCTCCTGCTTCCATTTGGAACTTCTAGGAGCTAGCTGATTTTTGCGGCGAGAAATACCTCACTCTTGGCTGTTTTAGAAATAGAGAGGACTATTTGCCGCCACTTGTTATACCCCGTAGTTTAGTTAGTTTGCTCTAGATCTATGGCACTGCTAATGGTACTAGACATTTCTGTCAATTGGTGGCATAGATTCATACTCTTTGTTGCATTAGTAGCAGACTGCCAGTTCTATACGTCTATGCTTGTCTTTTTTTTTTTTTCCCTTGCATTTTGGTTTGTTTCTGGCTTGACTAGGGGAATTCATAGGGAAGCATTATAGCAAAATCATTATGAATTATTCTTGTCATATAATTAAATCAATTAATCAGCCTATGTATTCTACATGAATAAAAAGACAGTTTTCCCTTCCAACCAATGGAGGTTGACTAAAGAGAGCACTGAACGGTAAGAAATAACAGTTTTTCTCGACAGTAAATTAAAAAAAAAAAAAAATGAGACATGGTCCGCGTGATGCTTCACATCCCATAACAGATTAGATCAAGAATATGCAGCCTTTTTCTGCAAAATCTCCCCTAAGACTGAAAAGTTCTCCATTAATGACTACGGTTATGGTAAGCCATCCTTTCTGCTTTTCTTCTCTCCTTATTTTAATGAGGGTGTTCAAGCCCCAACCATACGGTCAAAATCCAGTGCTTTTAGTACAATTCCATGTAACTGATACTTCCTGTGGTGAGAAAAAGTTTTTGCCATCTATTGTTTACTTGTAATGCCAAAAGAAAAACGGATAAGGCATTTCTCAAATTTCCGAAGAAAGACCAATTACAATTACTGGAGTTCTGTCTACCAATAGTATAGATGCAAAGATGAACTGATTGCAGCAAGCAATCCTTTCCAAATGATTTTACAGATAAATAATGCCAAGAAAATCAATTTTTATAGATTTCTTTTGCTCCAAATTATATCGGCAAGAGCATACCCTGTAGTCACTGAGGCCCCATCCTCTGGATCTTTACTTACCATTGAGGTACTCTGAGGCGCTTAGATACTCACCATGCTCCTCAAAATATTCAATCAATCGCTTTAAAAACCCATCATTGGTCACTGTCTCTGTGTCGCAGACAAGGCAACACTGCCTTCTTGCCCGTGTCACAGCCACATTCATTCGCCTGTGATCACTCAAAAATCCCACCTGAAAATGTCCAGGAAAAATTATAATCCAACTGTTAGATATCCTAACATCTAAAATCTAGCAGAATGAAAATACAAGCAAAAAAATATGATTGGATTACCTCTTTCTTTGAGTTTGATCGAACCATTGAAATAATGATGGCTTCCTTCTCCCTGCCCTGGAAACCATCAACCGTTGAGATCTCTAGATCCTTAAGCTTATCATCATTGCTCTTCAAAATCTTCAGCAAGACAACCTGCAGAACCAATTGCAGCATATTTATGGAAAAGTCATCCAAAAAGAAAAAAGTGCATGGATAACGAGGGCAGGTTTTTATATCTGGCGTCTATTTTAGTCACTTGCTAGTATCTACTGAATAAAGCTCATAGCGACTAGAGAATTGCTAAATCACAGATTCTTATTTCACCTGTGCAGCATAAGGGGTAATTATTCCAATATCAGACGCCTCAACTCCACTCTCAAGAAGTCTCTTTGCATGGGCCACAGCAACCTCAGCTTCTCCCTCATTCAATGTACTATCTTCTTCATCCTTCTTTTCTTCCATGTCACATCTGAAGCGTGATAGCATGAAATAACAACTTCAAATCCTCATTGACCTTCTAAGTCATTGATGTAATTTTTTTTTTTTCAGCGAAAATGCAGAAACTTTCTTAAACCACATTAGAGATATTTCTCATGTAATAATGACCTCCGCTATCAGAAAATAGATAATTAAGGGCATCACTTTTATGACATACCCAGCAATATCTATGAGAAGAAGGATCTGTTCTGTGGAAGAAGACCGCTCCACACCCTCAAGATCAAGAAGCATGTGTGCAGCAACACTAGGATGGGCCTTGATCTGGAATAATCATTCACCATATAAGAGGGCGAAAAAAAAGGAAAAGGGAGAACAGTAATAATAATGAAACTCTACTGCACCAATTACAATATAATGAATTCACTGATAGTTTTGCTAGGTAAAAAAAATCTAAAAATGATTCTAGCACCTTGCTGTTGTAGAGCTCCTTAGACGACCAGTTCATGATAAGCTCGTGCATGCGGTACTGGAAAGTGAGCATAGATGTAACTTCCTCTCCATAAAGGTCTGCAAGGCGTTCAAAAAGGGTTCTTCCAAAACCTTTCTTCTCAGCTTCAACACTTTGGATGGTTGGAGGAAGCTGAAGGTGGTCTCCTGCAAGTATACACCTTGTTCCCTAGAAGAATAATAAATACTTGTCAATTGGTTCTCACAGTGTTAACCCATGCTCTACATTCTAGATTGATTTAAGTCATAGTTTATATTGTTATTCGTAGAAAGAGCACATAAACCAGACACACAGTCAATATGAATTAACCTGCCCTTCAAAACCTTATCCATGTTACAAGCAACATGAGAGCCAACAAGCTTTTCCATGATCATCAACTCAACAAAATCTCAGTACCAAATACGTGGTCAGCTACATGCATGTAGGTGATATGAGACAACTTATTACATGCACATCTTAAACAATTGGCTTGGTCTGCAATGTCAGTGCATTGCATCTTATCCTGTTCGCATGCATGTGTGCAGACAATATGAAACACAAAAATGGTTCTAGCAGACACCAACCTTGGTCAGGTCTTAATGGAAGCGTAAAAGCAAGCTTTGATGTTCACATGATTTCAGGTTGTGTAGAGACTATGGAGTGAACGATTACCTTTAATAAAGCAATCCAGCAAGCTATTTCAAGTGCCTGAGCAGCTTCATCAATAATGACCAAATCAAATGAAGTACTATCCAACTTGCGAGATAATGCACCAGTCAACGTCGTCAACACCACATCTGCATTTTTAATTACATCTGTTACAGCTAGTTGTTGTCTTTTATGTTCTTCTTTGGAAAGAGTCCTCAGCTCCCTCTGGATATCTCTTCTAGTGCTTCTGTCCTTGGTCCTCAACAATTTTCCATTTAGTGCCTGAAGAAATGCAAAGAGGACATGTGGAAAAATAAAAGAAATTTTATTAAATTATGAAAGTGAAAAAGAAGCTCCTTCTTGAAGAAATCTTCAGAAACAGGTGCCTGCTGATGTTTTGTAGTTAACTGATGGAAAGGATTAGCTGATACTAGTCAAGGCAAGGGTATCTATAGTATCTAGCTGTCTAGCTTTCAGTTTCAGCAGGCAGCTATATCCATCTTGAATGCAATTCTAGATGTAATTTTTCATCTTGGCACTTTCTTCAAAAAGATGTAGCTTACTTGAAAACAAGATTAACTTCAATCATGATCATAGAAAAGAAAAATGACTTCTCAGTGCAATCCTTCAATTAAGAGCTTTCTTGTGTATTATTTTGAGATTAATAAGCAATCCCCACTATATATAATGTCTCTACATTCATAATCATTTTCATGGAAAAAAATCTAATACATAATAAATATTCAACAAGAAAAAAAAAACTACAAAAGGAGAGACAAGCAGACAGACTTACCAACATTTCAATGGAATAAACAGCTCACCATGCTTAGATGTCATTTACTACCAAGTATGATTTAAAAGGGACATAATCTCCCACCATTCTCCAATTCAATCCTTAAATTGCAAAATTCAATGTTCCATTAAATAGCACCTCAGCTAGGCTGCAACTTCTTCACTTCATAAGCCGTTTAGATTAAGTTTTTTTAAATGGATGAATACTGTATTTATTTATTTATTAATGTATTTGATCATCAATTTTTCAAGTAAAATAGTCAAACTTCAAAGATATACTGTCCACAAATAAAAGCCACAATGCCGCAGAAAATGTTGTAGCAAAAGGGGAAAAGGATTTCAATGAAAAGGAATGAATTATGCCCTTTACTGCTGCAAATAATAGCAAGAATGGCCCATAGTCCAACATACATCATTTAACAGCACAGTAAAGAAGCCTTCCATTTGAAATAGCAAAGTGAAATAATTTCATGGCAAGTTTAAGTGGTAATCTGAATAGTCTACCTTCATCTCCTTTCTAATGTCATTTGCAAGAGCGCTATTGTCCCCCTTAAGAATCTGAATGCAGAGAATTCAATGTATAAGAAGAAACCTTAACCATGCAGTAATGAAGTGTTGTATTACCACTTTATTAGCCTGATGTAATATGTAGAGAACACAATTATGCATGAAAAGTATTCTGTCCAATTTGAAAGACAAATGTAAAACAAACAAAGGAATTAATCATCCACATCGCCATATTTAATAATTGGAAGACTATAAGGAAAGGTTTATGAAGTTGTAAATAGCAGAAAGGCATGTTAGAAGTATACACAAAAATGAAGATACAATTTATCAGGCAATAAAATGGAAGTAAATAATTTGAATTACATAGAAAAATATGTGAGCTCTTAAGCTCACATAAGCAATCTGTCACATGCTCCCAGCATGAATAGATGGAAAAAGATAGGTCTATAATACATAGATATCCAAATCAAAAGTGACCTGCATGATTGAGAGAACATAGACATATGTACTTCATATAGAACATCATGAAGATAAGAATTCCATTATCCAAAGTTTGATTTTTAACAATTTGACTACCTTGATATACCTGTGCATCAAGTGCACTGTCCAACACTTGAGGTAGTAAGCGTGCAGGGTGCCCCAATCTCACCAACTTCACTCTAAGCAAATTGGAAATGACCATGAGAAATTATATGCAGTGCCTATTACCAGACACAACAAGAATACATATGATATCTAATGGCACCATAGTTAACAGAAATCTACAGCTATTATCAAATATCAATATAATGAACAGGCAAACAACCCAAAAACAAAAACAAATAACTTCAGTATTAGTGCCAATTTTAGCCCTACCTTTAAAAGATTCATGGATCTTATGTACTCCAGCAATATGTTACTTTTCATGTATCTAAGCAATATCCAGATTGATCATGACCAAATAGCTTGACTAGAAAAACAAAACATTAACGTTGGGAAGTTGTAATTGCATCCATTCTTGTGTACTGGATTTATACCTGTGACGGACAAGTCGCTCAACAATGTTATCGACAGCAATATTTGAAGCAGCACATGCAAGAATCTTTGATCCACGCTTCACTTCTTGTAATATGATTTCCACCACAGTTGTAGTTTTTCCAGTTCCAGGTGGTCCATGCAGCAAAAATATGTTCTTTGATGACAACGCCTTTGTGATTGCTTCTTTCTTCACCAATGTAAAAAGTATAAACAAAACAAACAAGGTTCTTTGGCATGTGGGCACTCATGCAGACTGAAGAAAGAACTTGGAAAGAGCTGGATGTACATGTACACTCAATGATAGGCTGATAGCCATTACTAGCATTCAAAGCCAAAACACAACAGGAAAAACTTTCCTAAAGCAAGCCAATATATTTCACTAAATTATTTAAACTACTTTAAAACATTTACATATGAAATCCTTGATTTTATAATATGGAAAAAAAATAAGGAAAAACAACAATATCCTCAAATGCCAAAGCAGATGCAGATTAAGAGAGCCAATTGGAGAATCTTAGATCATTTTAGGGCAGTAAATAAGCCTCCAATGCCATCAGCCTTCAACCTCCAAAACATGATTTTATGAAAACATCGAATGTAAGGAACAAATAACAAACTATAGGAATATAAGTTGCACATGCACACCTGAGAATGATCAAGATTAGAGTTAAATGGAGTGAATGTAACACCCTTGTTTGACATCATTGGCGGTCTCTCTCCAAATAACACAGGAATTAAATCAGCAGCAGGCCCATTGTGCACACCTTTGCTCAACTGAATTAATGCTTCCTTCATCCTACGATATGTCACCTGCATAAAAAATCGAAATCTATTAACTTTTACTGTGACTAAATAGATCTGCACATAAATGACAGGAAGCTTGACTATCACCCATTTTCTGGACTTCATAACTATAGACAAGTAACAAGCCAATAGTTATAGTTTACTAAATTGCAAATCTAAAATTCAAGAAAGTTAAACTGCTATAAGATTTGCTTAATCCAACACTTGACAACTCATGAACATAACAGGGAAATTTTGAATCTAGACTGAAACCAAGAGAATTCAAGTTCACTCAGATATGTAAGTCACACCTATTCTGTCATTTGAGGTTTGTAACAAGTAAAGCCAATATGAGAAACTCCTGAGCAATAAAAAAATATATATATATGAACTGCATACCTCATTTGCCAGTTTCTCCAAACGCAAAGGACTGTTTAATCCCTCTTCTGGCATATCATCAAAAGCAACAGTGATAGAGGAGTCCTATTCAATATGCAATCCAAAACAAGCAGTAGAAGTCAAGAAACCAAGATCATTGATGGCCAACACAACATGATTAATACTCAAATAACCCAATACTCGCCTCCAATCCAGAATTACCTTGAGCCGGTAAACCACACCTTGCCCAAGAGCAGGAGATCCTAAATCAGCTTTATTAGGTTTCAAAACTACCACATCATGGGTGCTGAACTGAAATGAGGATAACAGTACAAAATAAGTTTCCATAATGAAAGAGAATAGGAATATGTAAACAAAACATGGAAAACAACAATCCACTGTTACCAATTGCAAAATTATTTTGGAGATTTCCCATCTTTAAATTTCTTGTTGTGGATCAAAAACTAAAATTAGAAACTGTAAAACTAAAAAAAGTTACGGTTTAGATTAGATATTTGATTTAGTTCATTGCAGTTAGTCAGAGGTAACGATGCTAGTTATTCTTAGCAATTATAAATTACATATTTACTCTTTTTTGTTTCTTGCCTTTTTTCTTACTAATTGCAACTTTACATTTCTGAAACAATACAACAACCATCCTTCCCATTGTTTAAATTACAGGAATACTGACACACTCAAGCAATGTGGTTCTTAAAATAATGGGTGATTGTGACAAATTTCACATCCCACAAATTTCACATCCATAAACCCAAAGTTGAAAACAGAAAATCTATGTCATGAAGATCAATTCACGTTTTACAGTACAGCTCAGCATTGGCATGATTTACTTCAACAAAAATCAAATGTAAAAAAATTTGAGGAAAAAATAATACTACCACAAAATCAAATTTATGTCATTATAATAGATTTATCACCTTGTGAGCAGGAAGAACATCCCTTTTATTAGATTGGAATTCAAGAAGAGTTTTCCCCATTAGCCCTGTCTAAAATTATTAAAAAAAAAAATGAAAGCAACAAGAGAAAATAGATTAAAGAGAAATTGCAGTAATGAAGATAAAGAAAAATAAACAAAATGTGGTTAATTTCATAAATACAATAATTTTCATTAGTCACACAGCAAAGTGACAAACTCTCACTTGTCCAACACACATCAAAATGACTGCAATTTGGTTCCCTTACTTCAGTTATCGCATATATTAATCTCAGAAACAACTATTACGCTTGCATACACTTGGTTTTCATGATAACCGTTCAATAAGGATTGGCCATAAGCACACAACAATAAAGAACTTTAATTGCACTAAATATCACCAAGCTTATGAGTGAACTTCACCACAGTCAATAGGCAGTTCTTAAGAACAGAATTAGATTAGAAAACGTTAACTAACTCTACTAAAATCAATAAATGGAGACTTCATTGAAACAAAATGAAAATTGAGTAACTTCACAGCTACAAATTGTCAGTATGTATTAGGATTACATCAGTGCCAAATGACCATATATATATATATATATATATATATATACAAACTAGCAATACCTGAGCATCAACACACTTCAAATTGAGAATAGTAGAACCCCTCTTTTGAGCGGTATCCAAGTTTCTTGAGGCCCCAGAACTGATAGAGGCTGATATCTCAGCTTCCTTTTAAAATCAAAAAATAAAAACAGATTAAATAAAAACTAAAAATCAAGATCCAAATGCTTTGATTTTCGAAAGATTCAATCTGTCCCTTCAACACTTAATTAGAAGCGGAGAAACAAGAAAAATAAATAAATAAAGAAGAAACCTTTTCCAAATCTATTAAAGGGGCCATGATGGAGACGAATTCTTGAAGAGATACAGCTGAAGAACCTTTCTTCTTTGTCTTTTCCCTCTCCATGGCCTTTCAAATCCGCTGCTGACGTTTGCTCACAGTTATTTACCAAAAAAAAAAAAGAGCGAGAGCGTCGCTGTGCATTATACTGCGATTGATGTTGGGGAGAAAGAAGGAGTGTCCTAATCTGTTATTATAACAAAATATTAAGGACTTTAATGTAATTCAAGCAATATTTAATATTAAAATTCAAAATCATATTTAATTCATCTCTCATATTTTAATATTAAATAATTCAATTTTATTATAATATCAGATTTTCCTATCAATCTGGCCAAAAAAAAGTATCGGATTTAATACCATTATTCTTACAGTTTTCCATAAAATTAAGTCATCTTCCCTTTTTTAACTTTGAATAAAATAGTCTTTTTCATTTGACTTGATGTATTATTAAATATTTTTCTACTTAATATTTTTATTTAAATTATTTAAAAAATTTATTCAACTCTCGATGCTACATTAAATTTTCATACTTCATAATTTTGATATCGCAACAATGTTATCATTTTTTTCAATTTTGAAACAATAAAAAAAACTTAAACACATTAACTATAATCATAATTAAATATATATTAAAATTATAATTAAAATCAATTCATCAAAAATTCATCAAGTTAAGAAAAGTTATTCTATTTTTTGTTAAATTTTGATTAATATATTAATGAGTTTAATTATAATGAAAGTTAATTTATTTAAATTTTGCCTGTTGTTTCAAAATTTTAAAAAAATAATCAAATTGATGAGATAATAAGAATGATGAAATATAAAAGGTCCAATTAATATTGAAAGTATTATAGACTTCTTAAATAAATTAAAAGATAATTTTACAATGTAAGAGGTGATCAAATAAATGGACATTCATGTGATACAAAAATAAAAAATAATTTAGTTAAGTATATTAAATCATAGGAGTTGTAGTAATAGATTCCATACTTTTTAATAAAAAATTAATAGAAAAATATAAAAGTGAGGAATTGAGTCATGCATTGAAACATGAAAAACATAAACTATAGAGGTAACAAACTCAAATTTAAAATCAAAATCACTCTTTTTTTTTTTTTTTGCAAATTATACTATACAGTCTTTAAAAAATATAAATCTTAAAAAGAATAAAATTTAATTGCAAATCATAATTGATTAACTATTTCTTCTATTTTTAAATTGCATATTCAAGAAATTAAGCTCAATTACACCAGTTGTCGTTCATGGCAACTGCAATTTTCTCTTCCATTTTTTATATCTAAGGTCAAACAATTAAACGATTTTTTCTTTCGTGAGGTTTTCGTGCATTTAGGTAATTTAGCAAAAAGAATAATGATAATGAATAGTGCTACTCATTTTTGCTAAATAATGGTATGACATGGAAGATTTGCTTCCACACTTGCAAATTCTTCAACTTATATAATCTCTTTGCTTCAAAGTTACCCATGTTTATTGAGATGCTTCTCTAGCAATGCAAGAAATCAAAAAGTCCAAGATTGTATCTTACCTCATTAACAATTATGATTATCTTCAAAATCTTCACACTTATAGCTTTTAAGAATATCCATTTTAAAAACGTAGATAGATAGAATCTATTGCATTTTTCAAAAAATATGATTTCTGAAAGATTTAGATTATTAGACTTATAATTGGACACACAAAGCTACTTAAATTAGATATTGAGAAACCCTTTTGCCCAAAATCTAGTTTTTTTTTTTTTTTTGTCTAAAGGTTTTCCTATCCTCACATTGCCAAAATATTAACTGTTCACCTTGAAATTCTACATACTAGCTTACAAAACCAAATAATCTCTTCTTTTAATGTCATTAAAAAGTTCGCTTTCATCTTATTGCAAAGTTTTTTATGCTATAAAACAATGTTCACTTATTCTAGTTACGTACCTTGCATCTCATATCATACCAAATATCAAGATTTTGGAAGAAAGCAAATGGCCACAATCAAGTATTGCTTGGCTACTTTTTGAATAATCTCGCAACATTAATACGAAGCTCTAATTAATTTTCTGATATTATAAAACAAATAAAGGGAATGGGATTTAACCATTTGTTTTTGTTATTGTTATCCATGTAATAGAGTAATGACCAATTCAACATGGAAAGGGAAACTTATATTTATAAGAACTAGGGTGGTTGGCCTAAGAAACACATTCTTGCGGCTTTTAGGAACCATCCACAAATTACGATGGCTTTCAAGAAAAGATTATGGCAATGATAGACTTTTATATAAATAAAATGGGTTTGCATTATTCATTTGTTACACAATATGGTTAATTTCATTCATTATCTCTCAATTAACAATTTATATTAATATCCTTAAATAAGAAATTGTAACAAAAAAATCATTAAATAATATAGAACATATCATTAAAGTAATTTCAACAGCTAAATGTTATGGTGTATAATTTTTTAAAATTGAAAATGCCACATCACCCTATTAATTCTCTTTCTCATCTCTTTGTTCCACCTATACTATCCTAGCTTTCCTCGTCAAATAGAAATTGCCCATCAAGTAATTCACTAAATAGACATCGCTCATTTTTTTTTATATTGGAGAATCTCCCTCAACTATGTTAGGGAATTCATTATCCCAATTCATCAAACAAAAAGAATACATTATCCCAATTCATAAAAAAAACAAACTTTCAAATACTCATCACAATGACTAGGAGTCACAAGAGCATTTTAATCCATAGATTTAATCACATGAACCTAGCCATCACCGTCAAAGGTAAAGTTGTCACTAATTATGATTGAGGTAGCCAATGAGTTATCCTCCATTAAAGTTCTCTATGTCTCTATCCCCCTCTCTTTCACATGTCCTCACCTAAATTGCCACTTACCATTCTAGTCAGCATCGTCTTCACCATTGTTACTTGTTTTTCTCTACTTTATGCTAACAATTTTTACTCCCTTATTACTTTCTTTAACTTTTCAAATTTAACATATTTGATAGTCATTGCCACCACCATAACCATTGGTGTTGGCTTTATTGGTGCCCAATTTAATCCCCTTAACTTAGTCATTGTTATTGTTACTAAAACCATTGTTGGCCCTTAACCACCAAGAAGGGAAGTTGAATTGGTGAAAATTTAAAAATTTAAAAGGAAGATAATGAATTTGGAAGATCGAAAGAGAAGGAGAAGGAAAGAACACAATATTTTTTATAGTGGTTTGGGTGTTAATGAACCCTACATCTACTCCACAATTCTTCACAATTAGGTGTTCTACTAACTCTAAATTGTGTTTCCAAGCTCACACCAAACTTGTACACTTTATTTTTTAATGGCTCACACACAACCTTACAACTTGTGTTTAAGGCTGACATAAAAAAATCTCTCTCTAGTATTTTCCCAAAGGTTCACACAAAACCTATTGCAAGAGTTTTGACAACTAGGCTAACTCTCAAAACTAATTACAGTGGTGTTTAATGCTTACACCTAACAATATTAACTCACATACAAAGAATAAAAAAGGTTGAAAAGCAAAATTGCAAGAGTTTAACTATAGTTAATGATATTATCTTGCATTCATGTCTATTTGGTGGAGTATTTATAAGCAATAATCACCAAAGAGATGTTACTAATGAACTATGTCTAAATTTGTAAGACAAGTTAGGTTGATTTCGCATTAAATGCCTATCAAACTGATTTCGCAGACATGATTGATAAGTCATGATCATGATTTTCCATCTTGCGCTAAAAAGGTTGAAATCGCAGTAGAGAACCTCGTTTGTATCTAACGGCTAGTCCACATGGCATGATGTTATTAGTCTTCCAGGAGAAAATAGCCATTGTGTTCTTCAACCAACCAAAAGTTGTGGTCGTGATTTAATTTCCTCTCAGGTGCGATTGGGACTGCAAATTCTTCTGTTTGATGAGGAGAGAATGATTCAGCAAGTTGCGGTCATGAAGGATATTTCAACCTCGTGAATTTTGATATGTCAATAGTTTTCTTAAACACCTGGCATACTCTGGTTATGGACTAGCTCCCTTCAAGTGACTACAAAAGTCGTAGTCACAATTGCCAACATGATGACACCACCAATTTGTCTATCTGATCATGATGTCTTTTTAAGCAAGGTTGCGACAGCGATTTCTTCTGCGAATTCGACTGGTTTAAGTCCATTCTTTTCTTTTGCAATGTCACAATCGCGAATTAGAAGTTCTTGACCACGAATTAGATGTCCTTTCACAAAGCTTGAGATTTAGACTTTCATTTAACTTTCAATGCAAAACTATCTTCAAAACTACAAAATCAACACTTAAAAATAATATTAGAACTTATCAATCTACATTGTCAAGATCAAAAGAGACCTTTGACCAAGGCTAGACCAACATAGTCCAACAATCTCCCCTTTTTTAATTTTGACAACTTGCATTTATTTTGCAAAGTATAATGGATTGCATTAATGAGAACTTGAGATTGTTAACATTTTTTAACAAATCAAAACATGTTAAAATGCTAATTTGAGTAGGAAAACAAATAACTAAACTAAAAAAAATACTGCTCCGCCTCAAATTATACTCCCCCTTGATTATGCAATTCCTTTTCACTTTCACTTTGCACTTTTTGTCCCTCTTTGTCAAGATAAAAAAAGAGGACAAAAGGCAAGGATGAGATTGAGTTAACATTGCACCTATAACATTTTCCTTTACTGTTAGATATAAGATTAATGGCCCCCTTGGTTTTAGGACTTTTAACATCGATGGGTTGGTCAAATGCTCCTTTATCCTCTCAAAGGTTTTTTGGCACTATTCATTCCACTTCAGTAGCCGGTCCTTTCTTAACAACTTCAAATATTAGTTTGCTGATGGGAATAAGTTATGCTATAAACCTATTAATATATTACAAATGGCCTAAGAAACCTTAGACTTCCTTCTCTGTCTCAGGTGTAGGAATATACTAAATAGCCTTCACCTTGTTTTGATCCGCCTTTCTTGCTTACCACATGTCCTAATAACTTGTCAAGCATGACACCAAACACATACTTCTTAGGTTTTAGCCTCCAGTTGTATTCATCAACCCTCTTCAAAAACTTCTTTAGTGCCTCTAAATGCCCTTTCCTTGTCTTAGACTTAACCATCATGTCATCCGCGTATACCTCTACCTCTTTATGGATTAAGTCATAAAACATGTTGGCTTAGTGCACCAAGAAGGGGGTTGAATTGGTGGGAGATTAAAAAATTTTAAAAAAGGATAAGGTGTTTAAGAAGTTAAAAAGGAAAAGAGAAAATAAACACAAGATGTTTATAGTGGTTTGGGTGTTAACAAACCCTATGTCCACTCCCTAATTCTTCAGAATTGGGTATTCCACTCAACTAAACTGGTGTTTTCAAGCTCATACCTAACTTATACAATTTGTGTTTTATGGCTCACATATAACCCTTACAAGTTGTGTTTTTAGGTTCACACATAACCTCTTGCAAGTGTTTTGGATAGGTTCACACTTCAACCTCTTACAAGTGTTTTGGATAGGTTCACACTTCAACCTCTTACAAGAGTTTTGGAAGCTAGGCTAACTCTCAACCTACTTACAAGAGTATTTAATGCTAACACCAAACAATCAATAACACATAAAGAATAGTAAGAAAAATGAGTAGCAAATTTGTAAGAGTTTGGTTAAATAAAATTCTCTTACATTTATATCTGTTTGGTAAAGTATTTATAGGTAACATCCACCAAAGAAACGTTACTCAAAACTATCTTAAAATTTCCAAGTTATACTTTGCAGATTTTGCATTAAAAGCTTGTCAGGCAAAAGTCACGATCGCTATTGTAATTTCACGATTACTATTTTCCAATTTACATTGAAGAGCCATAAATCATTACAGAGAACTCCATTATGTGTCTAATAACTAGTCCATATGTCCTTCTCCCATTGGTTGTCCAAGAAATATAATCATTGTGTTCAACCAACTACTTAAAAGTCACAGTCGCGATTGATCTTCCTCTTGGGCGCGACTGAGACAATGAATTCCTCTGTTTGGTGAGGAGACAACCCTATCTTATGAAATATGATTCACTCTTGCAATTTTTGATATTCCAACAGTTGTCTTGGACACTTAGCATGCTGTGGTGCAGACTTGGTTCCCTCTTTTGTCACTATGAATGTCGCGGTTGCGATAGAGGACGAGAATGTCATCGTGAGTTCCTCTATGAATCAACCAAGCTTCCTTTGGTTGAATCACGATTGTGAATTTATCCGTGAATTTTTTTGTCCTAACTCCATCCATCCTTATAGAAAGGTCGTGATTATGAATTACGGGATACTGACTGCAAATTTGGATCTTCTTATTAAAGTTGGAGATTTTGATTTCCATCCAACTTCAAATGAAAATATATCTTTTAAACTACAAAACAACACTTTAAAAAAAACATTAGAATTGATCAATCTCAATTGTCAAGATCAAAAGAGGCTTATGAGTTAGGTTTGACCAACCTAGTCCAACAATCCCCCCTTCCTTTTTTATTTTGACAACTTAGATTGATCTTAAAGAAAATAAAATGCATGAGTTGTGAAGTTGGGATGGTCAACGATAAAATAATCAAAGAATTCAAAGTCAAGGATTAAATAATCAAAGAATTCTAAGTTTGAAAAAGTAAAGTAGTTATTGCTCCCTCTCAAAGTATAATCAAAGAATTCTAAGTTATACACATTTCTCATTGTCTCCCAATACTATTATCTCCCTATTTGGCAAGATCAAAAAGAAGGAAAATTACAAAGAGTGCATAAATTGAGATAGAGTAATCATAACAGTTGCAATCACATAACATGAATCAATGAATTGCAAAACAAACACTTTTATTTATTTAATAGACTATGGGATCACAAGCTATACATCAAAACATTAAAAAAATAAAAATAAAAATAAAAAGAAATCCTAAAGACAATTTAGAAAATGGGAGAGTTGTTGTCGTCTCTAGAGTCATCAATGTCTTTATTCGTCCTTGAACTTTTAGCTTCATCACCCTTTTCAACCTCTTGGTTATCCTCCTCTTCAGATGTGTCCTCCTAATCTTCAAAATCTAGAAGATGGTAGGCAGTTGCACCTACTTTCTCCTAAAGATCACCAGGTCACTGTGTAGGTGGGAGAGAAGGAGAAATTGTCTCTTGATCATCCTATTCACCTTGACAAGTTTCTTATTGATAGAGGTAAAAGTGATTTGGCTTTGGATTTTGGTTAGGGAGGTGGAATAGGTTATGCTCCCTCTTTAATGATATACCTTTTTCTTTTAGAGGCTTGGGAGGTCTCTAGTTTCTTTGCTCCAAAAACACCCAAAGTGTATGTATAAGAATCAGGGTGAATGGATTTTGCATTGATAAGTTAGGGTAGCTCTAGAAAATTTTGTAAAGGGAAAAGTTTTTTAGTGAGGAATTTTTCATTTTCCTCATTAATAGCACCAATGTAATGGTAGATGGCAGTGACATGTAAGGGAAGAAAAAAATTGACTCTTAAGTTTGTTACTCATGTGGATCAATTGATCCATAAGATAACAACCATTTGTATTTGTTTATTTTTAGTGAGACAAAAAAGAAAAGCAAGATCCTTTCGGGATACTTTTCCATTACCATCCCTTCTTATGTTAACAAAGAAGGCTATGATACGGTGAAGTAGCCAAAAAGGTAGGGTACAAATGTATTTAGCCAAGGGGGTCTTGGGTCATGTTTGGTTTCAATAGAAATTTCAGACAAAAAATCATAATAGATAACATCAAGGGCGGAGATGATGAATGGAATATCATCCCTTACTTAAAGATTAAAAGATTGGAAAGTTTTTTGAAGGCAATGAAACAAGGGTCCCCAAAAGCTCAAAATACTAACCCATATTGACTGATATGAGATTTCGCTCTTCGACTCAAAGTCACGGTGCATATAAACTCCTGCATAATTTCCTTATATTCAAGCTCATGGTAAAAAATAAACTCGTTCCATCCTAGGTTTGAGAGAAATGAGTGGATCTTGTCCTTGATACTTAATGACTCAAGAAGGAATGTGGAAGGGATTTTATTTAGTTGGATAATCTTAAAGATGTTTGCCTTGTACCAATCTTTTTCCTCCTTTGTGATTCTTTTCATCATATGTAGAGCTGGTGGTCCAGAAGGTTGTGCTATAGCCTTGCCTTCCTCTGCTTTTGAGGCTTTCTTAGGACTATAGTGTATGAGGGATGATTAAAAGATGATAGAGTGAAGATAAAGAGAGGTGAAGATTATTAGCAATAATGAATAGAAACACTATTTAAAGGGTTTATACAGGCCATGAAAGGGTGTGAAAACGGCTATAAATGGTCAAAATTTCATTTAATAAGGGGTTGGAAATGGTTGGTAGTCAAATCATATAAGTGTATGGCAATTACTCAAATTTGTGATCGCGACTTGTAAGTCGCGATCTCTAATTTTGAAATATTTGAGTAACGAACAACAAATTCTCTAGAAACGACATGTTCAATGGTAAAAAATTTTAAAATTTGAACAAGTTTGTGGTGAGGACCTAAAATAGTGATTGTGGTTTGATGGTTGACAACCGAATGATGAGTGCTTGTAAATTGCAATCGTGAATCAAGGAATAACGATTGTGAATTACAAGGCAGAAAAGATAATTATGAAAGGATAAGACTGGACTTTTTAGGTTGTGATCCACTTAATATATTGATGCTTAATTAATACAAATTGGCATAGAAATGCATAATTGCAAATAAAATTAAGTCATCTAAAGAGATAAATATCACATACATCATACACATAACAATCATTCAATAAGGAATGATGCAACACGCAAAAAGCATTCTAGAAAGATCCATATTTCACTTAATGGAGCTTCCATCAAGCTTTCCCAACTCTTTCTTAATGAAGTTCATCCTTTCTTCATTGAGAGGTTTTGTGGAAATGTCTGCAAGTTGATGATTATCTCTAAGAAAATGATGCCTAATGTCTATATGTTTGCTCCTAGAATGTTGGATAGGATTCTTTGAAAGATTTATTGCACTAGTGTTGTCACATTTGATGGAAATATGATCAACAACTTTACCATAATCCTTTAATTGTTGTTCCATCCAAAGAACTTGGGTGCAACAATTATTGGACTAGGACAGTTAACCCTAAGTCTTTGACATCTTTTGATCTTGACAAAGGGGATTGATCAATTCTAATGTTTCAATTTAGTGTTGTTTTGTAGTTTTTTTTTTGTTAGTCTTTAAGTTAGAAGTTGGATAGAGATCTTAGTCTTCAAAGAATGTAAAGTGACTTTTAAATCGCGACCGCAATATAAGATTCACGATCGAGATCCATGAGAAGACTTGCTAGGAAATCATACGGACGAACATGTAAAGCTTGCCTCAGTTGTGACCGCGAATTTCAAAGTAACTCAAGACATAATCAAGTCCACAATCACAGATTGACAAGTGTCCCAGGTAATCGTTAGAAGTCAAAAATCGTGATGGGAACTTGTTGGTAGCGACCGCGAACTCAAAAGAAGAAGATAAACACTTTTGGCAGAAGAATGTGCATCCAAAGTTGTGACCTGTACAAGATAAATCATGACTGCTACTTTTGAGAGCATATGAAAGGCAATGACTATATTTTCTTAGTGAACTAATCAGAAGCTGCCACATGGACTAGCCGTTAGACACAAATGGGGTTTTCCTTATGGAATTTGGAATTCACGACTGCGAATGAGTAGTAGCAACGACGAATCAAGACTGTCAAACATTTAATACAAAAATCTATCTAGCACACTTTGATAAGTTTGTACTAGTTTTATTGCAATGTCTCTTTGGTGGGTAGATTCTATAAATACCTCACCAAATAGATGTAAATGCAAGAGAATTGATAACTTTATACCTAAACTCTTACAATTTTGCTACTCACTCTTTTCTATTATTTAAGTCATTGGGTGTGAGCATAAACACTAATTGTAATAGGTTATAGTGTGAGCCTATCAAAACACTAAGAGATGTTGTTATGTGAGCTTGTCAAAACACAAGTGTAAATGTTGTTGTGTAAGCCTCAAAACACAAGTGCATATGTTGTTGTGTGAGCCTTCAAAACACAAGTGTGAAAGTTTGGTGTAAGCTTGAAAACACCTGTGAAAGATAGTAGAACACCCAATTTCTAAGAATTAGAGAGTGGACGTAAGGTTGTTTATACTCGAACCACTATAAATTGTGTACTTCTTTCCCACTCATTTCTCTTCTCTCTTTCCAAATTTAATTTTTATACACCAATTCAACCCCCCCTTACTGGTGCCTGGGGCCAACAATAATAACTTGCAACTACATACTCAGTTTCGGTAGTGGATAAGGCAACTAAAATTGTCTTCTTACTAAACCAAGACACTAAACTCTCTCCTATGAATTGACAAGTTCTAGAAGTGCTCTTTTTATCTAAAAGACTACTAGCATAATCTGCATCTAAATAACCTATGTGGCTAAATGAAGAATCTCTAGGATACCATAAACCTAGATACAATGTGCCATGTAAATATTTGAAAATTCTTTTTAACGACATTTAAATGAGATTCCTTAAGACAATATTGAAACCTAGCATACATGCATACAATAAACATTATATTAGGACTAAAAGCAGTAAGATAAAGTAGAGAACCAATCATACCTCGATATCTCTTCTCATAAACTAACTTACCCAATTCGTCCTTATCCAAGTTGATGGTAGAACTCATTAGTGTTTTGCTACTTTACATCCTTCCATTCCAAATTTTTTGAGAATGTTCTTTATGTATTTGGCTTGGTTGATGAAGATTCATTTTTTGGTTTGCTTGATTTGTAGACTAAGGAAAAACTTAAGCTCTCCTATCATGCTCATCTCAAATTCCCTAGTCATACAATTAGCAAATTCCTTGCATAGAGATTTATTAGTAGAACCAAAAAAGATATCATCAAAATACATTTGCATTATTAGTGTATCATGATTATGCCTTTTGAGAAAAAAAAGTTATGTCAACCTTCCCATTTTCAAAATTATTTTGCAAAAGAAAAGAAGTAAGCCTTGTTGAACTATTGTTGAACTAGGATAATCAATCCTAGGTTTAGAACCTCTTTTGATCTTGACAAAGTAGATTGATCATCACTAATATTTCAAATAAGTGTTGTTCTTGCAGAATTGAATCAATCTCTCAAGAAGAATTGAA
>CATIWR010660269.1:0-11558 GCA_949677035.1 Omphalea diandra | reverse complement strand
AACATTATTTATTCTTACTATTGGCTAGCATCCAACTTCTTTCTTTACTTTAAACAAATCAAAACACTGCTTTTTCAACAAATATAAAATTGACAAACAAAATCTATTAATCTTTATCAGTTTTATTATTATTATTATTATTATTATCAATTTTTAGGGCTTCATATTCATATTTACTATTTTTTTTCTCTTTTAATTTCTATAGCTGCAATTTCATCATTTTACTATACAACACCATACATACTTTATATAAGCACATAAGTCATAAATCTAATTTCAGATTGAATTTTAACTCTTTTACAACTAATAAAAAATTGTCCAATTTCATATTTTGTTAATCTTTGTTCGATATAAACTTAAATAATAACAAGAGATCATAGAGAATTGTGAACTACATAATGAAAAATAAACTCTTCATCATATTGATAGAAAAAAAAATGAATTCGCCATCCTTCATTTTTATATTTTTTAAATAACTAAAGAAACCAACATGATTAGATTTAACTAACTTATAATTCTTGTTTGCATTGTTAGAAATTACTTGTATTTCACTTTTTTTATGCGTTCAATGATAGTGCTAATAGTATTTTAAATTATAAATTCTTTCAATTATCGTATTTTCTCTTCATTTTGGAGGGAAAATAAAGAGAAAAAATAAAAGTTATTTTTTTTCTTTCTTTATTTTTCTTTCATTTCCAAACAATGAAAAGTTACAATAATTACTTATTTTTCTTCTTCATTTATTTTCCCTTAATCCAAACATAGGGTAAATTTTTACCCCACACACATATAATACTTTTTTTAATAGTGTTAAAAATTTGAAAAAATACTAGTAGAAATATTCTGAAAATTAAATTAAATTGATAGATTCATCAAATAAATCAAAAATTAAAGTAAAAATCGATATAATTAGTTTCGGATCAATTTTTTAATATCATAGATGCTTTTAATTTTTAAAATTATTTTTAATATTTTATAATTTAAAATAAATTAAATAGTTAACTGATCATAACTCTGAGTTTAATAATAATAATAGTAGTAATAGATTTTAAAAAAATAAAACAAATATGAGACTTGGTTGGGAACTCAACTAGACAGCTAGGGCTTTTTACTGGAAATGCTGTGCTTGGCCATGTGGTGGTTAAGGCTGAAGCAATAAACTCCACCAGACTAGAAAGGATTTTTTATGGGTTTAATGCCATGCCACCAAACCAGTCCTTCCTTATAGGGTCCCCCCCCCTCCTTCTCCTTCTTTTGCCAACTCACTTTTTGTAAGTTGACAAAACGAGAAATTGGTGTTACACAGAAACAAGTACAAATAAAAAACCAAGTAACCCTCTAGCTTAGATTTCTGGCTCTTCCTGATGGAGAAGGCCGTTGTTTGTTTTGTTGCTTCCATCTTTCCATATCTTGCCCTTAATTTTTGTTTCTTGAAGGAAAAACCCTTATTAGTTGCACTTGCATTCTCTGTAATTATTATCACTTCTAGAATATTGTCATTTCAGGAATGGTGTTTGGAGTAAGTTAAAGAGATAGAAAATCTTATGGGTAGTAGGTCGTTGGTTTTCAAGGGTTATTTGGATTGAAACCATAGTTAGACATTTTTGAGGATGACACATGATATGATTTAAAATATAAATTTTCATTACACTCTTTAGAATGACATAATTTAAAATATGAATTTCCTTTGCAATTGAGAATATAAGAATAATGTCAACTATGTGTCATTATAATAGAGAAAAAAAAAAAGTAACATATAGAGTAATATTTAGCACTCCTTTAAGATTATTTGTTTTTTTAATTTTGTAAGAATAATCACCATTTTGGATACTTTAACCATATCTTGGCTGCCAAAATGTTATCTCATGGCTTTTTTGTTTTTCTTTTTTGAAAATCTCCATTTCTATTTTTTTCTTCAAGTATTGAGGATGAAAAATCTTAAAATTATGCAATTCAATTTTTAATATCTGTTATTAAATACTTTTATCTTTATTGATTAATCTTCATTATTATTTATCTAACAAGATACTCTATTTAATAATTTAACTATTTCTATTTTTAAAATTTTTTACAATTCAATCACGCTCGATTCAATTAATATTCTTTAGTTACACGGAAATAAAATAATGTAACTTGCAAATGCAACTAAATAATGACATACCAATTCTTTTTTTTTAGCAAGTAATTTTATTTAACTGAATTATACAATAATAAATTTTATAATATCATCATGGTATAATATAATGGTGAATAATAATTTTTATTTAATCTGATAGTGTTTAATTTTATTCAATTTAATAATAAATAATAATTTTTATATAATTTAATAATTAATTATTAATTACGCTATTATATTATAATAATATAAACGCCATTTTAATCTCCACCATTTAATTTAATTTATAATTTCTTCATTTTTCTTTGTAGCCCTTTTTCGATGGATCACCGTGACCCATACTCTCAGTAAGATACCTCAGGTCAAGAATTGGAGCATATTTTATCCGTTTTATCATTTTTGTTATTTTATAGTCATGCACATAAATTAAAAAATAATTAATAAAAAATAATTTTTATTAATATAAATTAATATATTTTTAATTTTTTAATTAAAATTTTACCATCAAAAGAAAAAAGAAAAACATATGGCAAAGATAAATTTGAAAAAACTAATTAATATTATTTTAATATTATATAATAATAAACATTTTAAAATAAAAATACTTGGTGAAACGAAGTAAGAGCACGTCAATAAGTAAGTAAATGGAAAATGCGTTAATGATGACATAATTTTCTGCTAAGCACGTTGGGTCCTGCAAAATTTGGCTTTTGGAGTACGTTGGCCTTTGCAAGCTGGATGTATTTGTCTCTGGTCGGCTTGGTACGTCCCCCGCTGTCAAATTTATTTACCCAACGCCACGCTGTTCTTCCTCCCATATAGATTCAGCTCGTGCATAAAAATGTTTTAAAAACTGGTACGACCTATAAAATTAAAAACCAAATCAGCATTTAGTTTAGTTTGACCCAAATTAATTTTTAGTATTATTTATTTATTTTATTATTATTATAATTATATTTATGTATTTTTAATAATTTTTCAAAATTATTTTAATAATATTTTTTAAATTTTATTTATTATTTAATTAATTAAACTAAATTTATTGACCGGATGAAATTGGTTAAACTATGAACGAGTCAATTGATCAATTCATTAATCGATTTGATTCTAAAAACATTGTGCATAATCATAATTGGAAAGGAAATTTTTAAATGCCTCCATGCGTGATATATAAAATATATGGCATATAATGACATATTTAATTATTCATAGATGATTTAAAACTTTATCAATATAAAAATGAACTTAATATTTATTACTCAAATCGATACGAGTACGAATATAGGTATATTTATAACCCTTTGAATATAAATAAAGATATAACTCTAATTTACCCATTATCATCCCTAATAGCAATAACTTGTTGAATAATATATAGCCGTTACAACAACAATTTGCAGGATCAACTTCTAATTCCATTAATAATAGAAAGTGTCAATTCTGCTGTTAATTGGTTGGCAAAAGCTTATTGTAATTCCGTGTTGCCTAAAAGTTGGCTCCATTGTAATCTTCAAGACCTTGTAAATATTATTCGAAATAAACGATAGATCAGTTATTTTCTTTGGGAAAAAACTTCTATTTGCATCACAAAAAGACCAATATAGTGCACTAATTGCTTGTTGGAGGCTCTAAATGCTTCATCTCTATATAAATTTTGATGCAGTAAAACTGACTGAAAAAGAAATATGTCCATGCTATGTTTTGGATGAAAATTTGACGAAGGAGAAAGCGTTTATAGCCCTACAAATTCTAGTGTTATAGGGGATGCATTCAACTTATTATGACACTAATGAGTATTTATTGTGAGCATAAGGCTAGGTTAATAGGATAACACTCCAAACCAAATTTCAGAAAAGTCAAACGTTGAATATTGGGAGTTGATAGTGTACTAAATTATCTTAATTAATGATCAGAATTGATATATATAATATTTTAATGGTCACCATGCATATAGAAAATGTGCAATAGGACTCATAAATTTATTCTTTTGAATTAAAAATAAAAGTCAAATTATGAGTTGGATATATAAATATCAATAAACTGGCAAAGTGAAGTAATTTTTCTTTTTTAATATATTGATTTTTTTAAAAGGGCAAGGAGGTTATCCTTTTAACGTTACTCAAATACTCCGTCAATAAATTATAAGCAGATAGAGTAATATTTCAAGCAATACTTTAAAAAATAGATGAAACTGATTAGTCAGATTAATTAAATTAAAAATCAACCATTAACTCTAGTCAAAATTAAAATCAGATTGATCAAATTAGAAAAATAAAAAAAATTAATAAATTTTATTAATTTGGTTCAATATAAATATGTTATTTTTAATTAAATTTTCTAAAATCTTGACAATTTTAATTTTTATTAAATTTTAAATGTTTAAGATATACTCAATTTGTATAAATAATTTGATTGGTGAAACTGTAAATTAATTATCAAACTGATTTGACAATCAGATTGATTTTAATGACATCGATTTCAAAGTAGTTTTTTACTAACACACCTCAATATTTGTATGTGACTTAATTTAAAAAAAAAAAAAAAGAATTTCAAAAGCTTTACAATAAAAAACTAAACTAACGCTAGAAATAAGCATAATATTCAAGATTTTGCTCCATGGAAATTTTTATATTTCCTTTTTAAGTTACAGAGAAAAATGGCATGCCCACTATATCCCAATTTCAACTTTGTTCCAAAATGAATAATTCATTAACCATATAATTGATAGTACAATTAACGGGAAGCAATACTCCAATTGAACGATGTGAGGAAAGAGCGATCAATCAATCAAATCATATAATATACACAACTTTATTATTTTATTTTGAGATAAAGTTTATGACAAGCAACAAATGGCTATTTCTCCTCCACACAATTTCTCTGAAAAAAGCAATGGTTGTGTATTAACCGGACCAACCGGCCGGCCCAATCATGAACCTGCCCACTCTATCTCTCTCTCTCTCTCTCTCTCTCTCCTTCTTCGCCAAATTGATTGATGGATTGATGGAGATCTTGGGAAGATCTTGAAACAACTTATCCATCGCCTTACACAAAAATCCCACAAAAAAAAATTATTATCTTTATATTTTTTATTAATAAATATTTAAATTATTATTATTATTATATTATATTGGGGTTGAATTATTTCCCATTTAGGGAAGTACACATGATGACCCATCTCAGGCAAGCATCCACTGCTTTTGATGTGAGTTCCTATAAAGTAAATTGTGCTCCAACTTCATAATTTTATTTTGTTTTTACTTTATTTACCCTTTGTGCACTCACGTAATTTTCTTTTTATAGAAAAAACAGTTACAGCATTCAACAACGGTTATGCGACGTTTAAGTTAGATTTTTTTTTTTTTTTTTTTAAAGGAGACATTCAAAATTAGTTATTTGGTACTTTTACTTTGAGCTTTAGAATTTATCTTAAGCTAATATCCCTATTGTTTCAAAATTGGCATTGACCCTTATATAAGCATACAAAATTTCCCCTAATTAAAAGGGGAACATACAAAAAAATATAAAAATTAAGGACTAAAATTAATATAAAATTTAATCTCCATATTAAAAAAAGAATTTAACTTTTAATATAATATATTTAGAGTGATGATTTCTTATATGATCTAAAAAAGACCTAAAATGATATTAAGTCAAAATAGTTTGAATATTTTGAAATCAAACTCAATCAATCTTAACTCAACTTAAAAATAAAAATAATGTTAATTTATACTTCACTAAAGAAAAAATGTGAAAGTGAGAGAATTTAAAGAATGAAAGATGGATAGAGCATGGATGACATTTGTATTTCACTTTATAACTTCTCATCTCTGAGGATATTATATTCAAGGGATATATAGAGATTCAAGGGATATATAGAGGTTTTTCATTAAATGGTTGAGAAATAATAATTTGGTAAATCTTACAAAATAACAGCTAATAATGTGATACAAATACAATAAACTGAGTTTTTATCAGTTTATATTTGAAGTTTTTTATGAATATATGTTGTTTTAACTAAAAAAAAAAGTCAAAATTATCTTTACTCTATTATTATTATTATTCTTGAAGTTTAATTATTCAACTATCAACTATAAATTATAATATTATAATTATTAATTTAAAAATAAATTATTTTTAATTATCATGTATAAGTTTTAAAAAAAAATATGTGTAGGATATTCTAATTACTAAAAATATATTGATATATATATATTGATTAACTTTAATAAAAAATAATTATTAAGATTTCATAAATATAAATTAAATAATTATAACATTATAAGTTTTGAAATCACATTTTTATGAGCATATATGAAAAATATATTATTTTATAATATTTTTATTTTAATTTATTTAATTTAATATATAAAAACCTTAACAATATACCCTTATTAGTAATTTTATGAATTACCTGCTATACATAATTTATTAAATATTTAATATCGAACTGTTATTAACTATCAATTATATCCATTGGATCTAAATAAACCCTCAAGGTCAAGCTATGCAATAACCATTAAAGAAGGAGAAAAAAGAATAAGATACAGCTTGAAAATAATGGAAATAAAATAAGAAAAATGTAAAAATAGATTTAGTAAAAGAGTTGAAAAAGCTAATTTAGAAGTGTATCAAAAATTAGTGTACAATAAAAAACGAAGGAGAAAAAAAATTAAAAAAGAAAAATAAAGCACGAAAAAGAATTTAGGTTGGGAATAGGTTAAGAATAATAAAGAGGGTGGACCAAAGGATATAGGAAGAAGTGGGCCTTGGGCTTCTTCCATAATGCAATACAGACATTGACAGAAAGAGACCCAGCGGTGGGTAATGCGAGTAAGAGGTAAAAGGTACTGTTTCCAGTTGACGAAAACAAGCTCTCTAACCGCACCCTCGTCCCACTTCCATTATAGGAAGTTTTGTTTCTGGCTATACAAAATAAACACTTATATTATGCATTTTCTGAAGATTTGATAGATAGATGGATAGATGGATGGATGGATGGGATTTTTGTGAGTTTTTATTGGGTTCTGTTGGGAATTTTGCCCTATCATATTTTCTTTTTCTTCTTTTCATGACTTTTTAAAATAATAATAAAAAATTTTTTTGGTGGGCCCACTTCTTTAACACAATTATCTTTCTAATTAAAAAAATAATTAATTGTTGATGGTGTCAGTGATGTCAAGCATGATGTTATCTCCTAGTCTACGAATCTATCTATCAATCTATCCTATATGGGTTGAGTTGGCTTCAGCATCTATACAAGTCATCGGATTTTAGGCACAGCCCCTCAGCCCTCACGTGTACCCCACGCTCCTATATAACAAACATTAATTTTTGTCATTCTAAAATGTTTCAAACTAAAAAACAATAATAGTGAAACTCAGGGCTTCTGTTGTACTTTCCTTCTAATGCTCTCCCACATAGGTTAAAAAAAAAAAAAAAAAAGGGACTCAGACTTGTTTTTCTTTTTTCTTTGTTAAATTTCATCTTTTTTCCATTTTCTAATTATCAATGACTAAAACAGTGACAATAAATTCATGATTTTATCATTTATTATTTCATTTTATAAATATAAATTCATATTTATTTTTATATATTTATATTTTTTATTTTAGTGAGAATTTTAATTGTTTATTTATAAAAGTGTTCCTCTTATATAGATATTATTGTTATTTTGTATGAGATTGATTTGTAATATTATAGTTGAAATGATCAGTTTAATTTTTATAATCATTTAACTATATTTATTTAAAAATAAAAATATTAAGTTGTGACTTAATATAATTCATTAAATGAAAAGTGTTTTCTACTATTATACTAAATTCAATATTCTATCAATATAATTATATTTTTATAAAAAATTCATTTTTTTCCAATCAAATTCAATATATTTAATATTAATATAATTTATTATGCATATAAGCTTTATGAGTGAGAATTATTATCTTCTGTCTCACAAATTTTAATTGAAATTTAATTTTTTTTAGTTTTTATTATGTATTAAAGTCCTCATGATTATACTCAGTACATTATTCTTTTAAGTCAATTAAATAGATTTATCTATATTGATTATAATAAACTCAAGATAAAGTTTCAAATTAATTCATAAAAAAATTCATGAAAAATTTTTTCGACCAACATTTAGAGATATTTAATATATATTAACTATATAAGAAAGATGTATTCTTGATTTTTTTCTTTAAAATAATCTCAATTAATATATAAATGATTTAAAACATCCTTCCTATAAATACAAAAAACAAGATGTTTCAAATTTGAGGTAAATGCCAAATGAGGATGTTGGTGTTTTTTAACTTTTGACACCTATTAGGTTAATTTAAACTTCAATTTTGCCACTAATTAGACTTTAATATCCACCCTTTAAAGAAAAATGGGTTATATTTTATATATATATATGTATGAATATTAATTTTTCACTTGCACCAAGGCAGTTCACAATTTCACATTTTGCTTTTGTCTTTGGTTTGTGGTTCTACAAAAAGTTGGTGGCATGATTCACACACACACACACACACACATGCGCATATGCATGCCAAAGGAGGGGTGGGGCATCAAATCTATGATTGGTTGCTTCATTTGTTTTTGGTGTTATTTTTATGTTACAGATTTAAAATGTGCACATTTTCCTTTATTAATAGGACACAGATGATGGGTCCAACTACTCAATCAAGTTAATACAACTTTATTTAATTCAGTAATTTATGCTTTTTTTTTTTGGTAATTTCTCGTAATTTTGATTAAAAAATAAAAATTACTCAACTAAGTAAGTTACTCAAAAATTAGAGAAAAAAGCATTAAAACTTACGACTAAGTAATTCAATAGCAGCCTATAACGTTTATATATAACAGGACTCACAGAAACCTGTGCTTAAGTCCCTTTAAAATTTCATTGTGGAGAGCTTGAATTCCTAATTAATTAAATTAAAATATCAAAACTAAATGAATAGTAATTTTATCTTAATTTTAAATAATTTTTATTATTTAGATCTATAATTGAAACAAATTAATCTAAATAGCCATTATATATATATATATATATATATATATATATATATATGATTGCATATATCATATATAAGTAAGTTATACTAGTTATTTATGCTTAAATATATTATATATAATTTATAATTATTTGTATATACTATATATTATATATTTTTTAATGTACTATATACATATTAATTAGAAAATTTGGGTACACTTTATTTTATTTTGTCTAAATTTTTTAAAAAAAACAATCAAATTGCATCAAACTAAATTAAATCAAATCAAATTAAAATCCAAATTAGATAGGATCAAAATTTAAAATATTCACACTAAAATCATCCTAAAATTTATGAGAATCGAATTCAATTATAAATGTTTGTATATAATTGGTTTAAAATCTAACTCGATCACACTTAGTGAAGATCACAAACTGAATTAAACTAAATGAGACTAACATTATTATAAGAATATGATAAATTTAGTTTTAATTAATTTTTTTAAAACAAGAATACACCATTAATTTTTATGTATTTTATTTATGCATAATAAATTTTATCACAATAATTGACTTCACATGAAATATAATTATTTAAAAATATTTGAAAAGGATAATATATGAACTATTCAAATATTTATGCTCCATACGAACCATGAAAAATTTATCTTTCCAGTAAACATCATCTCGAAAGTTAAACATATAATTTTTTTTTAATTCACTATAATTTACTTTAAGTTTGTAAATTTTTGCATTTATAAAAATATAAATATTATTAAATTAAAATTATTTTTGAAAATGTTAAAGATGAGATTAAAAGAGTCGAGTAGTGATTACTCTTTGTCATCAAATTTGATTCAATTTTTAAGTCAAGATTATTGCTCTTGTTTTCTATATTTATGAATTATTTTAATTTTGTATAAAATTAAAATAATGCAAAATCTAATATCTTGATATTTGTACCTTTTTTCATATGCTGGGAAAGGATAAAGAAGAGAGAGAATGAGTGACTGCATGTTACTTATTCACAACTTCTATATTCAACTGCCTCCTAATTAGCTTTCCCATCAACTAAAATTGCTAAAAAGAATATTTTTATTCATTAACTATAAATTCGGGTATATTTGCATTATCAAATTTTATTTTTGAACAATACTGCTATAAATTGTAAATTCAGAAATAATGGGCGAAATTAAGCTAGTTTTTGGATAATTCAATAATCGGTTGTCAATAAATCAATAAAAAATGTCATTTATGGTTATTCCTAAAAAGTTCAACATTTTTGAACAATTTCAAATACTTCTAAATTTGATTTATAAGCTCGTCAACAATTTAAAATAAAATTTTAATATAATTATTTAAATAAAAATATTATTTAAAATAATTTCTTTAATAAAAATAATTACATCATAAATATGTATTAACTAGGACTTAAAATTTTAAATTTATAAAATTAAGATTAATTCATATCATTAAATATAAATGCAATCATAGAATAAAATTAATATTCAAATTATATAATTTTTATCAGTTCGTGAATACATTCAAACTCCATTGAAAATTTAACCAAGCAAATTTAAATAATAAATTTTTTTTTAATTCAGCTTAAAATAAAATAAAAAATTAAATTTGAAAATTGTGATTGTACTTGACTCGAGTATAATTCTAATTATCTGTCACAATTTTCTTTATAACTATTTCGCTTTCCACTAACCAGCATGGAACATATTATACATAAACCATTTTATTCCAAATAAATATACAAAAAGATATTTTGATAAAAAAAATACAAAAATATATTATCCACACACTGAAATACATTATTACATGGTACATGGTTGTAGCAATATGTATGATACTTAGGCCTAAGCACGGTAAAATTCGATTTAGAATTTTGAAAAATCTCCAATATAGATTGAATTCTTAAACAATTGAAGGATCATGATCAGATTCAAGAAGATAAAAGATTATGACCGAACTGAATCAAAAATCGATTCGATTCTTTGATGCTATTTGATTTTTTTTTGTTCGGTCCTAATTTTTTTAATTTTATAATTATAATTATTTTAATCTATTTTATTCATATAAAATATCCTTTCAAATATTATGAATATATTATAACATATAATTATTTATTTTAAATACATAAAATTAATAAAAAATATATCTTTGTAATTATAAAAAGAATTATATTAAGTAATATTAAAGTATATAAATATATAATATATTTACAATATTTAATTTCTATGTTTTTATTTAAATATATAACATATATATGTATTTGATTAATATATACTCCTAAAATTATATATATATATATATATATATATATATATATATATATATATATATATATATAATTTTTTTTTCAATTCAGTTCAGTGTCAGATAAAAATATGAAAGGGGTATCGGACAGATTTTATATTAATCTAGATTCGG
>CATIWR010660217.1:0-10679 GCA_949677035.1 Omphalea diandra | reverse complement strand
TATATATATATATATATATTCATTCTAATTTTACTCAGTTATTAATAAATGATTGGTCTTTTATTTATAAATTTTTTGATACAATTTTAGCTCGATCTTTAAATAAAATTTTAGTTATTTTCAATTCAATATCAATATCAATTCAATTTTTTTATTCAATTTAGATATTTCGAAAACCATGCTCAACCCTATATATATTGGTTAGATATTTTATTTGAATTTGCAATAAGTGCAAACATTTTCCAGAGAAATGTACTTAACATTCAAGGGAAATTTTTTTGTTATATGTGGTAAATCCTCACTTGTTGAATGTAAATATTACAAATATGTGGCTAACCAATCTCAACAGCACCCACTTGATGTAATGATGCAAGGGTAAGAGCAACTCCAAAATTTCTTCCATGATCAGCTGGAATCTATATTTTTCATGTCCCTTCAGCCAAATTTATGAATAAAACAAGAAATTTGATCAAAATTACTAATGTTAAGCATGGACAACTATAATTATGTTTGACATGAATAAATTCTAAAAAATTTTATGAAATTTATTTATCACATTTTGATTTATAGAAGAACTCATTTAGAATTTTAAATTTTATAGAATTAGTTATAATTGAGTAAAATTCTATTTAAATTTATAAAATTAGCAAGTAAATTTTAAATCAATAAGTAAGGGGTAGAGGGAGAGGGGACAAAAGTAAAGTTGACTATTTTTATCCAATGGGAGATTGAAAGATACTTAAAATTGACTTGATTTAAATCTTTGAATCAATATAAATTAATCTAATATGTTGGTCGATTCGATTGATCTAATTAAAATTATTTAAAATTAAAAGAATATTTTTTATTTTCAAAAAGTTCAAAATTAAGAGTGACAAGCCTATAATTTGAAAAAATTTCTTTATGCACGTTAACCCAATAAGTTGATCTATAACCTGATTCACAATTGAATATATTTAACTCTACTCATTTACTACCTCTGAAAAAAGAGAGAATATTTTCCTCTCAAATTCAATTTATTAATATTATGTAGATTTAGTTTTGTCTTTTTAAAAAAATATTTATTGTTAATAAAAAATAATTTTCTTGTGTATATATATATATATATATGTCTATCATTTTCTGGTATATAATTAATGAGCTAATTGATTAGATATGTAATTCTATATAATATCGACTAAGATAAAAACTTAATTACTAGTTTGTATAGGTTATGCTTTCTATTATTCTAATTAGATGATAACATAGTAAATTCTCAAATTACATAAACATAAAAAATTTATAATTTTAAAATTTCTAAATAATATAATTTAAAAACAAATTAAATTAATCCATAAAATTAATATTGAAAAATTGTTTGTAATCCATACTTATTATTTATCAAGTTAATATTTTGATAAGTAAGTAATTGCAAATTGTATATTATTGCAATATTATGCTATTTAATTGAAAAATATGAAATAGCTAATTCAAAATATTAAAAATTAATAATTCATCTAATTTAAATAATAAAAATTAAAACTATTTTTATTTTAATATTATTTATATTAAATATAATATAATAAAAATTTATTAATTAATAATCAATACCTATGTTTAATTCTAATATTTAAAAATATATTACTTAAGTTTTTATTATGTCTCAAATATTTATTTTATTTTATTAATTTTTTAAAATGATGTTTTCATCTTTAAAAATCTAGTGATAATTAAAAATTAGTTTAAAATAAAATAACGAAACCGAATTGATCAATTTTTTCGATCTAATTCAATCCAGTCTCCACTTTTTTGGTCCGGTCTGGCATCCTCAACCTAAATATAAAAGCAGTAAACAAAAATCATTTTGGTCTATACAACAGTAATAAACATGCATTGACACATCTGCAGAAATAAACCTAGGACTAAATTAGTTCACTTACAAAGGCAAAGCAAAAAATTTACAAGTACAGTGGGTTTTAGTTTCAGTGGACTAAAGTGATCTGCAGAGCCTACTGCAACTAGTTGAGTGGAGTGAGTAATTCCACCAGGGGTCTTATAATTGCTAGTTGCTAGTCATATCAGCAACAAATCTATAATTGTCAAATATTCTCTTCTGATGAACAAATTTTGTTCAAGACATAATCCAAAAGCTTATAGAGCTTTTTTAATCTCTGATTAAAGGAAAAAAAAAAGAAGAGCTTTTTAATCTATACAGATGTCAAAAACATACACACAGAAACTATACCTTCCACTGGCTCCAAAAGGCATGCCAGCATGCAAAGAAAATCAGAGATTAAGTATGAGCGCACCAAGTATGAGCGCACTTAAGCAGCAGTATCCATGAAAGCTCTCTGATATAGAAATATTCTCCAAAAATATGCACATTATACAATTAAGATTCAAAAGACAGAATCAAGAAAGAAATACGAAACATGGCAGAAAGAAACTACAGCTTCTCTTCTGTAGGACGCATTCTTTCCTCTTCTTCAGCTTTAATCCAAGCAGCCTAAAACAAGGATCAATTAATGTCAGTCTTTCTTTCGCAAATATTATTGCAGAAAAATGAAACTCTAAAAACCTTGTGAATATGGAGAAAGAAAATAAATAGTACTTGCCTTATCCCTTTCAAGTTTGGAGAGATGTGGCCGGATTGAGTTCCCTAAACTCAAGCCTCCCCATGCTTCTTGCAGCTCTCTTTCCCTTGCTTCTTTACGAGACACAAAGAGTTCCATCTTGTTCTCAGTATTCTGAGAGAAGGCCATCTTCTCTCTCTCTAGTCTCGATTTATGTTTAACCAAAATTTCGTCCAAGCCACCTTCTTCATACATCGGCATGTGCACATTTCTACCACTTGTCTTCACCTTCACTTCTTCCTCTTTCAAACTGGACTCCATTTTCTCCTTCTCTAGTCTAGATACATGCTTCACAAGCACTTTGTCCAAGCTTTCATAATTTGTAGCATCATTTTCTGTGTCTTTTTTCGGTAGCCTATAATGATTTGCACAGTTGCCTGTCAATGATAAGGCTTGCATTTTCTCCCTTTCCAGTCCATGCACTCGCTTGACTAATATCTTATCCAAGCTGTCTTCTGTCTCACTATTTCCAGCCTTCACATGTTTTGAGAGTGTTTCCCTTTCTTTATAATTCATGGTTTTGACTTGTGTGAAGGTCTTTTCACTTTCCTTTTTATCCATCATAGACTTTCCTTCCTCTCCCTTGTTCAAGTCCATATTTTCCTTCTCCACTGCATCTCCAGAAGAGGGATTTGTAATCTTTTCAGATCCAGAGATTGAAGTAAACGAGTTCACTTCCCTTCTTGTGTTCATCAGCTTGCCTTCTTCAACTATGTCAGTTTTCCTTCGGTTCTTCGCTTCTTGGACCTCTTTTTCAAGTCTTGATACATGTTTTACCAGAAACTTATCCAGGCTGGTGACTTCTTGAACATCTTTTCTTTGACTGGATGCCCTATTTCCTGCTCTTTCAGGTTTCTCACTGTCTATGGTAAGTGCCTTTTCGGAGTTCTCTCTTATCTCTTGAAGTTCCTTTTCAAGCTTTGATGAATGCTTTCTCAGAATACTTCCAAGGTCAGGAATGGTCTCCGATGTAGTTAAATTACTGACTGGTTTCTTGTGAGCAATTTCAAAAATTTTCCCTGAATTCTTCTTTGCCTCACCAATTTCTTTCTCAAACTTGGAAAAATGCTTCACAAGAATACTCCCCAAATTGGGAATAGTCTCATGTGAAGTCATATTGTTATCCAAATTGACCCTTCCACTGTCAGTTTTATCTGTATTCTCAAAATTTTCTTCTATCGATCCATTCATCTTGCTGTTCTTAGCTTCCTGCACTTCTCTCTCAAGTTTAGACATGTGCTTAACCAAAAACTTGTCCAAACTTGGAAGTTCTGAAACTTCCGACTCAACTTGCATTCTTCTCATCTGCTCGTTGTATGAGTATCTCATTGTTCCTGCTTCCACAAAGGATATTCTGCTAGGAATGTTAAGACTTGAGGTACAATCGGCAGAAGAGTCCGGAGCATGCAGCTTGCTGCTTTCCACTTCTGCCAAGGCAGCACTTAAACCACAGGTTGCCACTATAGTTGCCAAAGAAGAAAGTTCATCTTCTTTCAAACATTTCAATCTCTCAAGCATCATATCCACAAGCTTTGCCTTATTAAGCTTTTCTAATGACTGCTTCCTCTTGTATTTTCTCTGTCTTGTCTCCATTGTTGGCAACTTGAAAAGCATGTCTTGAGCATTAAAACCATCATTTTGTGATATTGTTTCAACTTCTGACCCTGACTCTGATTCATGCTCTGAAGAAAACTCTGGAAATTCCTGATTATTATCATTACTCATTTCTGGATTCTGACGGATTTTACACAACAGTTCTTTGACTTCATCTTTGTTGAAAGAAGAACAGCTCACAAGCTTGACAAATGCAGTTTTAACTGCTGCAGCTACTTCTTTATCTACCTCAAATGCTGTTTCAAAAGATGCTGTGACAGTATGAGTGGTAGATCTCCCTCCATTAACTGCAGATGTTTCAATTTGACTAGGCTTCTGAGGGCAATTTGGTGTATCATACATGATCACTCCCAATGCTGTTGCTGCTTCAAATGCTTCAGCTGCCATTTTCTCTGCCTTTAGCAGGAGGGCTTCAGCTTCTTTACTTTGGATCCTGTGAAAACACATAGATTATGCAAATGAAATGCCAAAATAAAGGCGTTCATATCTGGTATGCATTAAAATTACCTAGATGCTTGAAGTATTCTACACCAAGAAGCTTCCACCAATGCAGCTTTTCGAGCCTCCATTGCAGTGTGTGCAGCCTCTCTTGCTGCAATTTTTTCTTTCAAGACTCTTGAATAATGCAGATTAGAATCGCCTAGTGTCTCATCAAGAGTCAAATTCATGCCATCTATTTCCTGAAAAAGGTAAACCAAATTTTCTTGAGAAACTTCATAATTAATACCGTCACTCCAGATAAGAAAATAGAATGTTATGTATGTGAGATAACCTGCAGCAATTTGATTTTTCTCTTCAAATAGGAGTCTGCCTTTTTGCGTGGGAACCAGTTGAGTGGAGAAGTCCTACGATGAGGGGGCTTTTTAATTTGTGATGTGAATTTATTTAGACTCAATGTTGATTGCCCAGTCCCTTTTGGTGATTTATTCTGCACAATTTAAGATTGGAAAATGTAAAATCTAAGAATGGAAATGGAGTAATCAACCTTCAACAGCAAAATAAAAAACAATTGAAGAAGTCACATAGGAGTTAGTGAGACTTTAGGATGTTGCATTCGTGCAATTATAAAATATCATACAAGAAAAAATGGTAAAGTGCAGACTTCAAATGCCAGAACAATGAATTCATAAAGCATTATCAAACTATTGACAGATATGTACATACATGAAACTAAAATGAGAACTGCCTAAAGCCGCATTTCAGCTATAGGACAGCCATGATCAATAAAAAAAAGAAAATTAAACTGCTCATCTAAGTATGAGTCACTTCATTGAAAAGCCTGCTTTTCAATCACTTCATTACCTGGCCATATCAAGAAGTCTTGAATAGTATGTAAACCAGATTTGCTAAAATGAACAGATGTAAAATCAAAGGGAAGGAAGCATAAAAAGAGATTAGCTGTAACGAATTGAAGCCTGACTCCTTATCTCAGAGATAATTGCATTGATCAGTCCAAAACAGGCTTTTCAATGGAGAAAACATGTAAGGAAAGAAAAATGGGATGATTTTGTGTCAGATAAAAATGGTGATTCCTGACATAGCTTCTGCAGTTAGGAACCCACAAGCATACAACTCATATTCCAAGATCCATGCCTTGTCACATATTATGTAGAACTGAGCTCCCAATGTCATCAAATTTTTTGATAGTGACAAACAAGCACCCAATAATATCTCTCAAATCTGTCAGTTATAAGATGGCAGAAGCAATTTTCTTCCACTGTAGAGCAGTTAAAGAGGCAATTGAATACTTCTAGTGACTACGTCAATCCACAGAGTTGCTAATTGGGACCTTGAGAACTACTAAATATGGATTGACATAAATAAACAATACAATGAACATCATATGCAGGTAAAAACTTGGTAAGTTTGGATTACTTGGCATGGTTACAAAAAATCATTTAGAACACAAGCTTCTTATTTTCCATTCCAAATCACCAAATTGTTGCTGCACATAGCCCCTCCTTCACCAGCAAGGTAGCCATTACAGTTCCAGATTTGTCTAATGACGAGTAGAACCAACTGAAGTAATTTAGAAAACTAAATTTGATGAACCATTCCATTGAACTTGCCCGAAAAAATTCATAAATTTCTAACTTTTCTTTTGAGTACATTGGACATTCTAAAAGGCGATGGTGACAGCCAGGATTTAATCTAATTTTTTTAAAAAAATTCTAATTGACCATTCAAAATTTATACACATAATACGGACCATAAATTCATAAACAAGACCATTCAAAATTTATACACATAATACGGACCATAAATTCATAAACAATTGGCTGCAGAAAATTTTCTTCAGATTATAATCAAACAGCAGATGTTGGTCATAACTTCAAGCTTTGAATAAATGAAAGCAATTTGAATGAATCTAGAGGGCTTTTTAACTAATAATTGATAGAATCAATAACATGTCAATCTTGTTTCAATTACAAACGGTGAAGTCTTTGTTTGGGTGAGATAGGGACCATGAAATCTTTGAAATCAAACCCTAAATACCCCAATTGGGCTTACCTCCTTCAGTTCTTGAATTTCCACTGATCAGATACATAAAGAATAGGTTTTAATCCAAACACTCGAAAGAACAAATAAGTAATTCCAAATCAAGAAACTGAAAAAAGAAGATGTACCTTTCCGGCCTTAGTAGCTGAAGCAACATTTTCTTGCGTACCAGTGCTGTGCTTATCTGAGGTGGAGATGCAACCCAAGTCGAGGCACCCAAGATCCATTTAACCAATCCAGATCAGATGGCTGTGGATAATTTTTACTGACACAAAATTTTGAGGGAGTTTTTGGATCGGTGAATTGAGAATTTTGAGAGTTAGAGATTGAATTTTCGAAATTGTGGATTGGTGGTTTTTGCTCTTTTTGAAAATGGGAAGTAGCCGTTTTCGGCCGAGGGTTTTATGTAGCACTAACGGTCGGTTGGCTGTTTGAATTTTTTGTTTTATTTTGTTTTATTTTTCATTTTGAAAAGGAAACTATTTCATTCGCATGTAACGCTTGAAAACGGTGGTCATAAATGCATGTCACGTCTTTACAAGAGAAGAAATATTATTGTTAAATATTTCAGAAATATTGAATGATTTACTTTAAAAGAGGGTTTTTTTTTTAAAAAAAAAAAATTCTTAAAACTAGCATTTTGAAAGAAAACAAGTTAGTAAAACTAGAAACGGCTGAATTTGTATGATTTTGTATATAATATTTCTTTAATTTTTTTTGTAGTTTTATAAAGGTTTAATGATTCAAAAAAAAATCTAAATTCTTTTGTAAATTTTTAATTAAGTCAATTATATTTTAGTTTGGCTAATTAATTTTAATTATACGTCAAATCAAAATTAAAATTTGATAAAATATATATTTAAACTCAATTGATCTTTATTTTTTTCATTTAGTTTAATAAATTCAAAATTAAGTTTAGATTTTAGTTAAGATAATACATTTATTTTTTACTCAATTTAAATAATTTTTTACAAAAAAATTTAAATTTCACTTATATTTTAAATGATAAATAATTAAATTTATACTAAAAATGAAATATTCTTTTCATGTTCTAAAATTATAAGATATTATTTTGTATATTTAAATAAATTAATAATTTCTTAATTTTTATTTCAAGGTTTTTGAAATATTTATTTTAATATTATTTAATATTTCCAAAAAAGTTTTTCTTATAAATGGTTAAATAATTTATTATTTAAAATATAAAAATTAATTTTTTAAAAAAGAGATAGAGAAAAAAATTTAAAAAAATGAGAGATTTTAGGAATTAGAAATTTAAAACTTTAAAATTAAATATAAAATTAAACTTCATCATATGAAAGTACATAAAAATTTAATTAAATAAAAAGGGATTAAATTGAATAGAAAATAGAGTTATCATTTCAATTAAACTCTAAACTTAAGTTTAAGGCTAATTAAACTAATTAAAAGAATATAAAGATTAATATACTTTAAATATAAAAAATTTACTCAATTCTAATTTTGATTTTAGATACAATTGAAACCAATTAGCCCAATGAAGATAAAATTAGCCCAATGAAGATAAAATTAACTTAATTAAAAATTTTGAATATAATTAAAATTCATAAACAATTAAGTTTTGAGTCATTAAATCTTTTACTAATAATATCTCTATAAAATTGAATTAAATAGTTCGACTCATGAACTAATTGTCAAACTGATTTAACAACTTATATAATTTTAAAGAAAAACTCAATAAACGAGCGCATATTGGAGTCTCATAAACCTATTTAGTGTCTTGTTATCAAAACTAGTTTTTAACCATCAATAAACTATATATTAAAATATAATATGTATTTACTTTTTCATTTTATTAATTTACTTATTTATTTATATCAAAATATAATATTAATATGTGGCATAGACTTGCATGTTATTTTATCATTATCAATATTATATATATTAAATTTGTAATTATCAATGTGCATAGAAGTTTAAAGAAAATCTTTTGATTTTTTCTCAAAATTTTTGCTTGATCTTTTTAACTTTATAAATTTTCAACCCTAGTAAAAATCATTAAAGAAAATTATTTTGTTAAGTGATGGATGTTATTCTTAATGGTTTATTTAATTTTAAATATTTAATAGAAAATAAATATTCAACTGTTTATATTTTGATTGTTCTTTTGTATTCCAATAGAAATTCATAATATGGCTAAAAATTTGTGCATTTGTATTTCAAAAATATTTTTATTTTTTCCCCCATTTAGATTATGAAATTATGTATGTGAAGGTTACATTTTCATTGATTTATCAAACGTTATAACTATTCAAATTGATTGGGTTTTTTTAATTTATGATATAAATATATATTTTTTTTGAAATTATTTTTTTTATATTTATTGTATGAAAAATGTAACTATGATGTTTAGCTCACATATTGCAAATAAATTGGGGGAAATTATAAAATTGTCACGATCCTGAATTGGATCGTGATTGGTGCATAGATTAATGTTAAATAATCTATGTAAATCTAGACAAAAAAATATATTCTAATGATATAAGGAAATAATTTAGTGATCATTAATATGGTCTCAAAGTGTCTCATTACAATTGTGAACAAGTAATAGTAAATCAAAACAATCTCAAAAGAAAATTGTGGAATCTATATCCAATAAAATTAAATAAAAATATCCAAATAGTTCAATAAAATAAGCTCGAGAAAAATAAAGTTTAGGATACATAACAAATGCAAAAATAGATAACCAAATTCTCCCAAGAAAAAGAGGTGCAATTTGAACCAATCAAACAACCACTCGAATAATTTCATAATAGTTTTATATTTTCTAAATATGCTAATGTTATAAACAATTAAAGTCTAGTTTAAACGTTCAAAACAATAAGGATATTAAAATCAACATCGATCCCTTTAAATCCATAAAACATATTATAGTAAATTTTTTCGGTATAATATTCCAAAGTGATGATAGTCTATAGCACCAAAAGCTCAGATGGTAAGTATGCTACCAAATAATCAGATACATATCACCTCATCCACAAATATCAATGTATGACTCTAATGCAATATTTAATGAATTATAGTGCATGACACCAATTAATGTAATCCTATTATCGTGACAATCCACACGACAAGACCCAGATAATAGATAATCAGATACAAATAATTGGGTACTAAATAACAATTTAAAAATTCAAACTCATTTAAAAAATATCATATTATAAATCAAAATTTAAATCACAGACACTCAAATATCAGAAACAATATTATAGATAACAATACTAAAAAAGTCAGATGTTAATAGATCAAGGTTCAAATACTCCTGAATTAATAAATAAAACCAAAACTATTCAAAACATACAAATTCACAATATATAACTACATGTTTAGAGTATCAGATGGAATTTCAAATAAACTAAAGGCATATTCCTAGAAGTCTATGAGCTTTAAAATGCACAAAATATTTAATTTACTAGTTCATAAATAATTATAAATAAATGATAAAGTCAATTTGCTAACAAAATTCATATAAAAAATATTTTATAAACTATGTTAAAAACGTTATTATCAAATCCACACAAATTTTCATGCTAAGAAGTTTTAAAAATGGACAAAACATATATTATGCACTATAATTATCACTCACTTGAAACTCCCAATGTCAACTAAGTTCAAATAGTCCAAAATTTATATTGATCCAAGCACAAAAAGGATAACCTCAATTGACAAAAAGAGAATCCAAATTTCTTATATAATTTTAAGATAGATAGTTGATTTCAATAAAAGCTAACTCTTAGGAAACCTAGAAATTTTAGCGTAATAATTATATGAGAGTTTAAACAAAGATAGATATTAGAAGAACTAAAGTTAAGGAACTAATTAGGAGGACTAATCAAAATAATTTATAATTCATATGCCAATTCTCATGAATTATATATATATATATATATATATATATATATATATATATATATA
>CATIWR010659999.1:0-30976 GCA_949677035.1 Omphalea diandra | reverse complement strand
TATATTTTTTTTTTTCTTTATAGATATATATATATATATATATATATATATATATATATATATATATATATATATATATATATATATATATATATATATATATATTGCTATCATATATGCTTTTTTTATATGAAATTTTATTTTTGTTTACGTTTTGTCATTACAAGGTGAGGAGGCTATAAATTCATAACTAACTAGGTCAATACAAATTTAATTTGATTAAAATTGAAAAAATTTCTAAATATTTCAATTTGGAATAAGTCTGATTTGATTTATGGATCAGTTTAAATTAGTTTGATTTTGGCCTAATTTCCAGTCAATTGGATTAATTAATTTATTTTAAAAGTAAAACATTTTTTTAATTTAAAAATTTAAGTTATAAGTGATTTGGTTCGAATCTAAATAAAAAAAATATGATTTGATCCAAATAAATTCAAAAAATATAACTAAAAATTGATCTAATTCAAATTTAAATCCACCCAACTCGACTCATTTACCACCTTCAACATTACATGGCTATTTTTTATGCTAATTTAGTATTGTGGTGTGTATCATTTTGACAAAGAAAAACCCATTTCGAGATCCCTAGACTTTTTGTATTTTCTAAATTTAGCCCTTCAACTTATAAATATCATACTTAAGCCCTTCAACTCTTCGCATTGTGTCACAAACACCTCCACTAACAAAATTATTAATATGTTAACAAAAAATAACACATCACCATTATTATAATATTATTGTTAGTGAAGTGTCATCTTAGGTGTAATATTATATTGTTAACATAAATTAAGCAATAACAATATTAAAAACTAACCATTCCTAATTTGTAAGGTTTCTAATTTGAACATAAACTCATTGAAAGAGTTGAGCATTGAAGTAGCTGAGAGCAAAACGAAGAAGCTAAAAGGAAGTGGTGATGACTTTCTCACCTAGTCATATAACCTAATCATAATTTTCAGCTACACAAAGTGGTACAGAGGTATAAACATCAAGTAACAATAGAAGGAGAATCCTAAACCCACTAGGAATTGATGTAGATGATGAAACCTTTGAATGTTTTTGTGGAAGACCTATGCTTTTGATGATGTCGAGGATGGTGAAAAATCTTGGAATGTGGTTTTATGGGTGTGAAATATATTGAAATTAGGGTGAACTTTGGGTTATTGATTGGGTTATTGCTTATTGATATTTGAGTAATGGTAATGACATTTGTAGGGAAGATTTTGTAGGCCTTTTTTTTGTTTGGTATGATGAGTGATTCACTAAGAAGGCTATAATGCTAAGAGGATTTGCAAGGATGGTAAGTGACAATGAAATGCCATAAAATATGGATGATTGTGAAGTGAGCAGAGATGTAGATGTCGTAATTAAGGTATTGAAATTAGAGAATGTATCTTTAAATGCACAAGTTCTGGAATTGAGCAAGAAAAGTGAAGAAATGAAAAAACACAAAACTTCTATTTGATGGTATTAGTTGTGTTTGTTGTTATGTTAGTGAATGTAATGTTGAAATGATGACTTGTATGAACTGAAATGATGATTTGTATAGACTGAAATAGCGTTATTTTATTTAATGAATTACACATGTTTAATTTTGTTCATCCCTTAATTTCTTTCATCATCTTGAAATACTTAAGACCAAATTAATCTCTATGAACAAATTCTGGAGTAGAGAGAAAAAACTGCAAAATTCTACTTACAATTAGTGCCATTTGTGCTACAACTTTTGTTAAATATCACTTAAGGTCTACTTAACATTTATGCCATTTTTGCTACAAATTCATAAATCCATGTGGTAAGCAAAAGGTCTTAAATACAATATATACCTATGCCAAAAAAAAGCTTCACTATAATCTACAACTTCTGGTATATAACAAACGTAACATAAAAAACAATTTTAATAACACACTAATAGAGAAATATAACTTTCGTTATAAGGATTTATATAAATAGTAGCTTATATCACTATTTTAAGCTCAAGAGCTATATATTCTATTCAAAATGAATGACTAGTTCTACTTATAAAAAGAACAATTCTAATGCCTATAGCAAAAGGCTATAGCAATGCTATTTACAAAATGTACAAGGCATGCCTTTAAAAATTTCCTATACATTTATCTAATCACAAAATATTAAATGAGTTTGGTCATATCAATGAACAAAAAACTTCAAAATATCTGCAACTATCAATAAATAACTCCTACTATTATTAAATTTGGTGTTATGCTAGCTCCTTCTTCTTGCCAATCCTTTTTGTCTTTCCTTTCCATGGTGTCTGCAGGTTCATATAAAAGGTAATATATTAGCAAAAAAGTCATCATCTATAATTCAACATTAAAATGCATACATAATAACTCAAATTCTCACATGTAGCTTAGTTGGACTTTTCGTCAAATTATTTGATAAACTAAGAGCAATTGTAAAGAGTTTATGTGTAGATACTTGGCTTGACTGAGATGCATTTTGTTACTAGTATGCGTTTAATTCTTAGTAGAATTTCTAAGATAAGGATGTATGATCATGTTGAGTTGTCTTTTGTTGGACTAGGATGGTTAATCCTATGCCTTGGACATTTTTTTATCTTGGCAAAGGAGATTAATCAATCCTAATGTTTCAATTGAGTGTTGTTTTGCAGAATTAAATTAGATTTTCAAGTGGAAGTTGGTTGGAGTTCATAATCTTCAAGAATGTAAAGTTCATCCAAATTCACGGCCAGTGACTTATAATTTGTGAGTGCGACCTAGCTCAAGAACAGGGTGAAACTAGGGCAGACAAATTCGCGGGCATCATCTTTGCTGCGTATCATCCAAAGATGGGAGTGTTAAAGTCGCAGACGAATTCGTGGTTAGTGTCGCGTCTCATTCATGATCGCGAAATTCATAGTGTTTAAGGAGGGAACCAAGTCCATAACCATAACATGCCAAGTGTCTCAGGTATTCATTGAAGAACAAAATTCGCGAAGGCAACATATTGGGTAGTGACCGCGATTTAAGAAGATGAAGATTGTCTTTCAAACAGAAGAATTTGCATCTTGAGTCACGCCCTGTACAAAGAATAATTGCGACCGCGACTTTTGGTGGCAGTTAGAAAGTAACAACTATATTTTCCTGATGGACCATTGAGGAGAAGACACATGGACTAGCTGTTAGACACAAACGAGATTTTTTGCCATAATTTTTGGCTCCCGTATGGAAATTGAAAAGACACAATCGCGAATCCTCAATAGTGACCGCGACTCTTACCTGTCATACAATTAATGCAGAATCTGCCTAGCATGATTTGGAGATTTAATGAGCTTTTAGTGTAACGTCTTTTTGGTAGGTATGAGCTATAAATATTACACCAAACAGATGTAAATGCAAGAGAATTCATTAATTTGTAACAAAACTCTTGCACTTTTGCTACTTATTCCTTCTATTCTTTAAGTGATTGTTTGGTGTGAGCATAAACACCAATTGTAATAGGTTTCAGTGTGAGCCTGTAAAAACACTAGAGAAAGGTTTTACTGTGAGCCTGTAAAAACACTTAAGAGAGGTTTTAGTGTTAGCCTTAGAAAACACTTGTAATTTGTTGTGTGAGCCTTGAAAACACAAAGTGTAAAAGTTAGGTATGAGCTTGAAAATACCATTTTCAGTTAGTGAAACACCCAATTACAGAGAATTGGGGAGTGGACGTAGGGTTGATTATACCCGAACTACTATAAATCGTGTGTCTTCTTTTCTACTCTTCTTTATCCTCTTTTTAAATTTTTCTAAACACTAATTCAACCCCCTCTTCTTGGTGCCTAGGGATAACATCTTTAATGCCATAGTCTTTTGTCTTTTTGCAGGCCTTGAATTTAATTGTTTGGTTCTGGATAATAAAGAAAAACTCATTATAAAATATCAATATTATCAATATCATGCCTAAAATTAAAACTTGATTTACCTTTGTCTTAGTAGGACATCCTTTGCTATTGTGGCTATTCTATTTGCATAGCTTACATGCAATGATCTTATTCTTTCTTGAAAACTTTCCAACCTTTTTCACTTCATTTTTGTCTGTCCTCCTATTTTTCTTTGGCCTTTCAGGCATTGGCCTCCATGGTGGTAGTTTAACTGTCTCTTTCTTAGTCTCTATCCAAAGCCTTTTTCCCTTCACAAGTTCCATACAAAAATTATGTCTTCAAGTAAGTCTTTTTCTTATTCCAATGTGCAACAAATTTCTCAATGTCCTCATGCACTGTATATTCCACATATGGTATGCTGGCACGGGATACCAGTCAAATTTCATTCTCTACATGTACAAGTTCCCTTATCCAACTTCACCATATGCTTTTCCTCATGATAAAAAAGACTTGTAACTTTATAGCCATGATCTCTATTAAAAGCCATATATCAGTTGTAAGACTTTGTTTATTTTTTTTTCAACCTTTTCCATTGCCTTGGGTGACACATTAGAAATCCAAGTTTTTGTAAATCTCTTATTTTCTACAATCCTTTCCATCACTTTACTCTTATTACTTTCAACATGGTGATGATTGACTTGCAGCTTGCTTCAGGTATCCATCCATTGAAAGTTTCACTTGGGTTGTTCTTAACCACATCACACTTGATGTTGGTATTGAAAAAAGCCTTACACCAACAACTCACATTGTAATGAACAACTGCTTCAACAATCCCTATACCAAGCTTACTCAGCTCCTTAAAATTCTCCTTCAATTCTAAGTTGACCTTACACACTTCTGAAATGCAACTTTTCTTTCTTCACCCTTCCATGTTTTTACCCAGTTTACATAAATATGTTTGACACACATCTTGTGCTCTACCTCAGGCAAGTGCTCTTATGTTGCACTATCAAGACCTATACCAAATAATTAACATAGAATATTTAAAGAATTATATCAAATGTATATAACATTATAAGTGAAATAAGTGTATGTGTTCATAACTTTTGCATGTTAAAAATGATTTTATATCTTCTTCCACCCCCAAGTGTTAGGTCATATTTGAAGCATTTTAGAAACTAGGCCTTTTTTTTTTTTTTTTTTTGTTTTCCACATCAATAACACCTCATGCTAAAAGGAACATCTTATTGCTCCCATCCTTGCCTATAACACATAATAACTACCCTTTGCATATCCCTTTTAAAAAGCATCCATATATGCCTAGTATAGGTCTACATCTAGCCAACCACCCCTTCTTTAAAACATCAAAACAAACATAAAACCTCCTAAATTTTATTTTCTCTTCAAAATGTTAAGGTCATTTTTGTTGCCTTCACAACATAAGTGGTCCCAGGATTACTTGTCTTTATCTCCTCTACTTAGTCATATAACCTAGCATACTCAACTATATAATCCCCCTTCATTTCTTGTATCACCTTGTTCTTAGTCTTGCTGCACATAAAAATGCTCATATTCAACCTTAATTCTATTTTGCATAATTATTTCAATAATTTTAGCTTCATGTCAAGTTGTGTCATGATCCTATATTTGAAGTACGTGGATAAGAACTTGCTATTGGAAAATGTATTCTTATTGATCTTGTAGGCTCATTTTTGACATTTTGAATCCCTAAAGCCTTCAGAACAAAATATTTAGCAATGACATTCCTAACTTCTTGAACATTGACAAAGCTCATACCCAAAGCAAAAACTGGAATTTTAGCTTTTGCATCAAATTTATTCCTAGAACTAGGCCTTTTAGCAATACCTTTTCCATTTTCATCCTTATCATTCTCACTGTAATAATTACCTATGTCAAAGTTGTTATACTAATCACTCTAGTTTTCATCTTCCTTTTCCTCAGCTATTTCATCTTCTTCATTAGTATCCTCAACTATTGCACCTTCCTCTTCTGCATGAATTTCATTCCCACCATGATTTCCCTCACCTAAATCCTCAACACTAGACACTAACTGCACATTTTTATTTTTAAACTCTTCACATTTTATTTAGCTTCTCTCAACTCTTCATCTTCATCCCCACTTCCATTGTCTACAGGTACCTTAACCTCTACCTCTGTCCTATTATCAATGATATTATCTTTTTCATCATTACTGTCCTTATCTAATAAGTGACTTAAATTATTGTCTCTTTTAATCATTATTTCCTTAGCATGTACCTCATTTTGTAACCTATAATTGGCATCCCTTTTTTTTGCCTATTTCTTATCTCCTATTTACTATTTCCATAAAAGGTTGGTTGCTTTATAACCCACACATAATAATGCGTTTACCTTCACCATATAGTACATGATCAATATGAAACTCTATTATGTCCCCTGTTTTCAATTTGCTACATATTTTCATTACTTCAAAATTAGTCCTAATGCAATCAAATTCATCACTGTCTTTATTTTTGAAATATAACCCAACTATTTTGCTATAGTTCAAGTCCTCTTTCACGTATGCCATTAATGTTGTGAAGGACAATATGTCTACACCAAGACATTCTTTCACTAACTTACACTCCTCACCAATATAATCTCAATTCACTCCTGAGGGTCTTATCGCAAAACCTAATTTTCCCTTATGATGAAATAATAAATTAATATCAATAGTGCCCATGCTGCAATAAAGAAAAAATAATAATATGCTTTGACACATTATCACTTGCACAACTAAATATACTTAAAGTAACTTCTTATATAAACCATAAATCATGCAATACAATATAAAATGATTGATTTTTAAGCACAAAACAATAAATGCAACTAGAATAATAAATAATGTGGACTAATATAACAAATTTGGGACAACTAACGCTAACTCCATCATGGAGACAACATTTTACTATATGGGACCATTAACCCTAAAACCAAGAGAACATATTTTGAAGAAGATGATAAATATTAAAGAAACATACTAGCTCAATGCTTACAACATCAAAAAATAAACTCTTTTTTCGCTTTTTCAGTCCTCTAAGCACTTTTGTCTATAGTGTTAGAAAACAAACTCATTTAGTCTTCCAATGTGCAATAACAAGATTAACAAAAACATGCATCAACATCAACATTACCGTTAAATGAGAAAGAGTCGTGGATGGGTGAGATTTAAGAAGGAGAGGTGGGATTTGAGAGAAAAGTTTAATTTTTTTAATTTGTTTTGTTTAGATTAAAATGATTGTCGCATCTAATGTGGTAAAATTAGTGTTTACAAATTCATGTTGAGTTAATAAGTTTTAGTTGAGGTGTTTGTGATATAAACGCGAAGAGTTGAAGGGTTTAAATATGGTATTTATAAGTTAAAAAATTAAATTTAGAAAACGTGAAAAGTCTAAGAACTCCAAGATGAGTTTTTCCTTTTGATAATCTTTGGTCCAGTAGTCTCTCATAACTTTTTCATGATATTAACGACGTTGTTTATGCTTGTAATTGTTTTTCTTATGGTATGACCTTTAGCATAATAGGCATTGATTAAAAAAAAAAAAAGGCCTATAATTATTATCTCTAATACTCTCATTATACATCATACTTCATTCCCAAAAAAGAAAAAATGAAAATTTCATTGCCATATTGAGGATGTTGTGTCCTTATGGTATGCCATTTTTTACTCAATTTAAAATTTTTTTAAATTTTAATTTAATTGAAAATTAACTGATTCAAAATTGATTTAATTTATTAATTCATTTATATTGCTTCAATTTAAAAAGATTCAAATTAAATTATTAAATTTTTTTCAAAAATTTTAAAATCAAAATAATATTTTCTTCTTTGAAAATATAAAAATTATAATGACTTTACTCAATTCAAAATTTAAAAATAACTAGAATTTCTTTTTATGTATAGTTGTAATGATTAGATACACCCACAATTTAAAATGACCATATTTAAATCTGTATAAAAAAATATGGCTGAAAATTAATCTGAATCGAACTTATCAAATCTTACTTATTTACTATCTTTACTTGAAATTTAAGCAATGTGATATTTGGTAAAACTGAAAATTAAGTACTGAAAATTTAAGAGTTGAATTTTAAGTACTGAATAACTTAAATACTAAAAGTTTTTAATTATATAGTTGTTTGGTATGAACAAAAAATTAAGAGTTAAATCTAATTAATATATTTGATAATTATAATTATTAAATAAATATTAAATAGATTTTATTTTTAAATGAGAGTTTGTTGATTTAATAAAGGTATATAGGTCATATTAGTAAAAATATTTTAGTATTTATTGGTTGAGTTGTTAAGTAATAATTTTATATTAAAATTTTTAACTAATTATTTTAAGAGAATTCTAACTAAATTGAACATTTTTAGTAATGAATAAATAAGACTATCAAATAAGTTTAAACAATTAAGGCTTCATTTGTTTCATGAAAAATATTTTTTAGGAAAACATTTTTCATTTTTTCATCTGTTTGGTGCAATCAAAAAATTTGATTAACAGAAAAATATTTTTCTGGTCAAAGGAAAAATTAAGTCATTTTTCAAGAAAATGACTTCTCATTTTGAAAATGAAAAGTCATTTTTCGGATTTTGACAAATGCATCTAAATAAAAATAAATTATATAAATACATATATTTACTATTATTAGTCATCATTGACAACCGATACCTGTCACCGGTCATCGTCCATTAGCGGTGATCGCTAGATAGATGAAACCCATAAAAAGTTTCATTTTTAATATATTTTTTCTTATCTTAAATATTAAATAATCTAAATATAAAACATTTCTTATATAAATTTTGTTATAATCTTATAAATTAAAATAAAAATTAATATTTTTTGTAGTTTGGCCTAAACATTGGAAATATGTTACTCATAAAATATTTTCTTAAAAAATAGTTTTTCAGAAAATATTTTTCTCAGACAAGTTATTTTCCGTAAAACAAACGAAGTCTAAATATTTAAAATTTTAATTTTAGGCGATAAATGGTTTTATCAAAAAGCCCCTAAATTAAGAAAAAAATTATTAAATGAACCAGATGCATTAAAAAAAAAAATGATAATCTTGTAAAGATGTAGGATTCAATTTACATATTTTCAAACCGATTCCATAAATTTGCAAGCGTCAGGTGCACTGTTTTTTTATATATAATTCTTTAAGTGGTTGTGGTGAACACTTTTTGTGTCCGTATGAAACCCTCGATTACGGGGATTCAATTGAATTAGGAATATCTGGGACACGCGAACGATAGAATCCTACTTCAAGTCTATTGGAATATCTCTTCGTTAAGGTTGAAATTGTTTGTTTGTTTTTTTTTTAAAAAAGATATTTTTAGATAATATTGAAAAAATAATTTGAAATTATTATTTTATTACTTTGATAATTTTTATAATTAGAGTAATGTCCAAGTGCAAGTATTTTGAATAAAAAATAATAAAATGTTAAGTTCTGAACACTTTTATTTTTTCAATTCAAAAAACAATTGCTTTTTAATTAATATTTTTTATATGTTGTTTTTCTAAACAGCAGCTCAAAACAATCATGCCAAATAGGCTCCGAATGTTTCTCATATTGGATTAATTCAATCTACATGCTTTGATTTAAAAGCTAATTTAGCTTAAAAGTTTAAAAAAGTAATAAAAATCACTTTTAAGATTTAAAATTATTTAAAAATAAATAAAAATTAAACTATTTTTCATTTTAAGTGACATTATCGTTAAAAAATAATATATATTATTCATTTTGATTAAGAATTGAATTCAATTGGCATTTAAATCTAAGTATATAAGATAAATTAATGTAAAAAATTTAATTTGAATTTAATTGAACTTCTTAAAATGAGTCATCTATTTTAATATATATCTAATACATCATATACTTAATAATTTTTGAGTCATTGAATTAAGTCAAGATTGGTTAAAAATGCACGATCTAAAGAAAAGTAACAAAAAATAACTCGTATTATTCATAATTAATTTAGTTATTTTTTTCCTTTAATTTTCATAATCAACGATTGAGATTGATTCATTATTATCTAATAATTTATAACTCAAAAGTTTAAGAGCCACATTTACTTCTTAAATCCTTTACAATGAACTTTTTTTTTTTTTTTTAGCATACAGTCATAATTTCTCTTACAATCATATTTATGGGTTTTTTATTAATACTTTCTAGCATGTGTCATGGATTCAAGACTCTCTATTTTCCATCTAAAACTAAAATATTTAATTTATAAATCATGTGTGTTTTTTCAGAATAATATACTAACATGAATTTTTAAATGTCTGTAAACCAAAATTTTTTATGACTTTTTAAAATTTTCATTCAGATATTTATTTTCTAAAAAGAAAAAGTACAAAATTAAAAAAATATACATTAAATAAATACGTGCACAAAAATTAATATTTTTGGAGAATTTTATAGTGACAGATTTTATAATATCAACAAATAACGTGATATAATCTAACTGTAAATAATAATTTGTATCTAATTTAATATTATTTAATTTTATATAATCTAATAATGAATAATAATTTTTATATAATTTAACGGTAAATTATTAATTACGACATGATAATATAATAACGTAAAAATATTATTCACCATATCTTTGATTAAACAAATTATCATTGTTATCCAGGTTTTTTTTTAAAAAAAAAAAAAATTTAAATGATTCTATAACCAAACAACTGTCGTTCTTCAGCGTCGTTTCGGCAAGAACGCTGCTTGAGTGCTTGAGTGGCGTCCCAACACTCCATTGATTATAACCTTTTGGCTTCGCAGTCCTGACTACCTCTAGAAGAGAAAAAGACGCCGCCTTTTTCGCTGACCTTAAGTTTTACACCCACAGGACAGGACTGTTATTGTGTGTGTGTGTATATATATATATATATATAAACCAAGTAATCAAGATCTTCAGTTCAAAACTCAGTCATAGTGCAATTAACCCAAAAAAAAGAAGAATACAATCTTGAAGGTTGAAGGTATGCTATCCAGTATCTATCAGTTTCAATTCCTCTTTTTTTTAGAAACTGAATTATTCTTGAAGATCAGTTTCTTCTGCAATTATATGTTCATATTTAAATTCTTTTATGCAACTCTAATTAACAGGTAACATGTTAAAAAAGACTGCGTTTGCGCGAATTTTTGTTTGTTTGTTTGATGGGTCGTTGGTTCATCTCATTGCCAGAAGGAAAAGTGGTGGATCGATTCCATATATCAATTCGTGAGCTTGAACTCTTTTTGAAGCTTAATTAACCCTATGTGTTTATAGTATGAATTCCGATGAGCTTGGTGCATATTTTTCCCAACTTAATTAGAATGAGGAAGGGCGTTCAACCTGGCTGCTATCTTCTAACCTAGATTAACACGATTAAGCTGCATTGCTCATCTTGTTTTCATATAGGAGGTTAATTTATTAGGAATTGCGGTGTTTTGTTTCTATATGATATAGAATTACTTAGAATTTATGAAACATATAGTTAAAATTTATGAAACATATCGTTAAAGACACCTATTCATGTCGTATTAGGCACTTCTCTGACATGATATCAGATATGTGTTTTATGTTGTAATTTACTAAAAATAATTATATTTTATGTTCATATCATGTCATATCTGTATTGAGATATCCATGCTCATGGAACTCAGAATGTGATATATATTATGCTGCAACCATTGATTATAAGAACAAGACACGTTTACTGATATTTTGCTTGGTAACACTAACTGCATGGTCCTTCGCTAAATAGCAGGAGCAAAGATTTGAAGAATGGGTCATCACATGATCACTAGAAGCAAGAAAAACAGAATCTATTCAGTTCCCAATGACGAACCAATGCGCATCATTCGAAGAAATAAACGTTCGAATTGCTGGAGAAAACCAGACCTCCCAATTGAAGTCATAACTGAGATTCTAAGCTGGTTGCCTGTAGAGAATTTGATGAGTTGCAAATGCGTGTGCAAGCAATGGAATGAGCTAACCCAAGATCACAGCTTCATCGAAAAGCATTTGAACCGACACTATAAGCTCATTAAGGATCGTCCTTTTGAGGACTATGAATATGAAGAAAACGGAGAAACATTTCAAAGGGTGCAGCAAATTCATGGGTTGACAGTTGAGAAAGGCATCGTATCTAACAAGTACCGAATCAAGAACTTGAAATTGCGTAGAGTGCTTGATTTGCCTGATCCACACGAGAGGAGTGTAGGCCGTATTCTCATGTCTTTTGCTCGAAGATGTGGTCACTACAAAGTGGCTAATGTTTATGATTGCGAACACGAAACCGAAACCAACCATGGAGGATTTCAAGTTCTTACACTTGGAACCGAGGAGAAACCCTCTTGGAGAACGCTTCATACCAACATTTTCCGCAATTTTAACAGAAAGAAGGAACACTTTTGGATGGTAGAGTCAGATGGGATTGTTTATTTCGTAAGAACGAGTCAAACTGGAGGGGATCACTTTGAGGTAGTGTCTCTTGACTTGGAAAACGAGCGTCTAACGAGTAGCCTTTTGCCAAAAAGTTACTTCCCTGAAATTGACAATATTATTGTCATCACATGCAACAACCAGTTATCACTAGCCGAAATAACAGCAGATAACGAACTAAGTTTATTGTCGTTGCAAGACTACAAGAAGGGAAAATGGGCAGAGAAGAAGACTGTGATCCCATTGAAATTCTTCAAGGAAAATCCTGATATAAAGATGCATCTTGAGCCTTATCTTGTTCGTGATCGCATTCAGCACAGTGTGGTTTATTTTAAGGGGATGATACAAGGCACTTTCGTTACTATTGCTTACTGCATTGACACGGAAAAGATTATTGGTAAGGTGATTCCACCAAAGGGGAAAATATGTGTATTTAGATACAGCTTAATAACTTTCAAAGGAATGAGACCAGAATAAAGTGTGCACAAATTAGAACTCAGGTTGTTGAACTTAAAGTACGTTAATTTTTTTTTCTCTAATTAATTGTATTTCTTTTAATTAGAACAGTTTGCATTTGTTCAAGTCTTGTATTAGAGTTTCTCATGACAGGGATGGATATTGTGTCGTCTAATATGCTTAGATTCTAAACCAGATTTAATTAATTTAATTTGAAAATTGTACTCTAAATTAATTTGACTAGTGCATATATTCAATGTTATCATTGCAGAAAAATAGATTCCGAGACTTGATTACTGTTATCAATTTGATAAATATTAATGGAGGTTAATTTTTTTAGAAATAATTTTAAAAGCATATCTCCTTATTAAACTCATATATTTAAAGAAATCAATCGATGCTAAATTTTTCCTTGGATAATATTAAAAGCATATTCTTATATCAAACTGATATATTTGGAGAAATAAATTTCTATTAATCTAAAATTAAATATGAATAAGAAAAAAAAATAAATTCAATGATAAATCACTTGTGAATGAAACACTTTTTCAGTGACAAGGACTATATTTTAAAATAACTATTAATAATTATTTAATGAAATTATCTTACATGTTACCTGCAAATATGCCCAGAAAAATGAGTGTTTTGACTGGTAATATTAACTAAGAAATGAGTGTTAGTCCTGATATGCGAGACTTGTCTTTCCTTTTTGAAATAACAGCAGATAATAAACTATATTTATTGGATTGCAAGACTACATGAAGGGAAATAGACAGAGAATAAGACATAATCCTATTGAAGTTCTTAAAGAAAAATTTTGATGTGAAGAAAAATCTGCTTCATAGGGTTGAAGTCCACAAGAAAGTTTTGTTTAAGAGGATGAAAGAAGGTATGTGCATTTTCCTCATATTATACTGTAAGATAATGTTTAGTAAAATGTAATCAAATGTAATTAAATATAAACTTAATAAACTAAATATTTTTTAATTATATTCCATTATATCGTATCAAATATTACTTAAAAATATATAACTAGAGTATATTGTGATGTTGGGTGCTACGGAAGTGGCAACCTAGCTAGGAAGCTCTAGTACATCTTTTGAAATTTTTTCTAATAAGTTACTCAAAAAAAATATTGTACTATAAGTAAAAAGATTGTGAATACAATCAATGCATTGTTACCTTAGTGTTAAATTGATTCAGTTTTAAATTTTTTAACTAGATTCAGAGTTCAAAAAATAGCACTCATTAGAAAGATTTTCTTGTTAACAACTTTTCAATTCGAACAAAATTAATCTCATATTTAAAACATATGAAAATACTTCAAATATAAAACGAATAATATTTGGACAAAGCTAATAGTGTAAATATACTTTTATGCATCTTAAAGTTTTATTTAGAAGCAGTACTAGCAGATAAATGTAAATGTTTAAAACTCTGATGATTAAATAAAGAATAAGCAAATTTCTCTTCATCTCTGTCTCTCCAAACAATATTTTATTTGCCATTTTTTCCTATAATAAGGAAATTAATTTTAAAATTTTAATAGTTCTAGCAAAAATAGGGAAAACTTGATTAATGTAGAAAAATAAATCATAAATAAATAAAAATGCAATAATTTACATAGTTTCTTGATAAAGTATTATATTCACATAACTCAAGAGAATTAACAAAATGAATAATTCTTAGATTTGTATCCTATCCAAAAAAATTATAAAATTATATTAGAGTAAGAGATACAGTAATTGCACCAATAACCTAGAATATATATAAAAAAAATATTCTCTATAAATTAGAAAATCTAAATCAAATATAAATTTGAAATAAATTATAATAAATTTATACAATATTGAAGAGCTTTAATATGTGTTATTCCAGAACAGTAAGTTTAATTTTGTGCAGTTAGGGGGTTTGAAACCCAAATAAAACTTAATTAACAAAAAGAAAAAAATTTTTAAATGTCAATTAAAATAATGATCAAATTATAAAATTTTTATTTTTTAAAATTTTTTGTCAAAGATTTTTCCCAAACCAACTATGTATGCCATATTAATATTAATATGAATATGAATATTAATATTATCATTATCAGTAGAAATTTCTTCTTATTATTGTTTTTTTCAGAAAAACAAACTTCTTAAACCCTGATCAGAAATCAAAACCCTTAGACCTCCCAGTCCTAAAGCTTCCCCTTTTTCTGTATCCGAAACATAGCAAATACCATATTACTCTCGGAACAAAAGAGAAACTACACTATTTTCCCGGAAACTCATTTGGGTTCATTTCCTAGTAACCAAACAAAAATTATAGTCCAGTAATTCTCTATATTCTTCTCATTATCAGTTTGTTTCAGCTCACAAAGTTCCAACGAGAAAGTAGTTCCGCGGCCATGGCAGCTTTGTTCCGTCGGGTGTCCAAAACACAAAGCTTTAGTTTTTTTTGTCAAATCAATAGAAATTTCACTTCTATCTCAGCTCCAATGCAGAGAAAACCCATCACAGCCCCTTTCCAAGGTAACCCTTTTATTTTTCAATAAAGTTTGGATTTTTAGCTCAGTTGGTTTGGTGGGTTTTCTTTTTCCTGCATTATTGTTGTTGAATGTCTAAGTTTTTATGAATAGAGAATTGAATTATTGTATTAAAGAACTGCCTGAAGGGGAAAAAATGGATGATAAAAGAATGAAGCTTTGCATTGTAAATCAATTAATCACATTAGTGTTGTTAAAGGTTGTCTTTTGGTACTTAAGAAGGTCAGAAATACAGACTATTTGTTTTGGATGTGCTTAGCCGTGGCAAATGACAACCTATTTGGCATTTATACCTAATCCATATCTAATGATATGGTTTAGCTAGGTTAGGTGCATTGAATTTGTTATCACGAAAAGAAAAAGAATTTACACAAAGAATTAAAGAATTTACTGGAATTGTTTTAGGCATGAAATTGGAACAGTTGCCATGGTGAGGGTATATGGCAAATGGGAGATTACTGAAAGCACAATCATTTATTTTTTGAGTAAAATAGGATATGTCCATTGGGGATAGCATAATCGGAAGGAAACTCCACATTTACACATCTCCACAGATTGGAAACATGGGACACTATCCATGGTAAGATATTTGGATACGTTGTTCTTAAGCTCATGTATCCATGTTACTTGAAGCATCAAGGTGCTTTTCAAGATCCAAGTTGCAATGGACATGTAATAGATGTAGTTGCATACTTTGAGAGGTGTTTTAATTATATTCATATTCTTGTTCTTTTCTGCAGAGAGATCTGCAATTACTTCAGCTGATGCAATGACTGGGTTTGATGAGATGGTCGCGGAGACCCAACGGAAGTACTACATGTTAGGGGGGAAAGGAGGCGTTGGAAAAACAAGCTGCGCTGCTTCTCTTGCTGTAAAATTTGCTAACGATGGGCACCCTACAATGGTAGTCTCAACTGACCCTGCTCACTCCTTGAGTGATTCTTTTGCCCAGGTACTAAGACGTACTTCCACTTGTTATATCATAAATAAAACTGCCCCCTTGTTTCTAAGTTTTCATTAATGGTGCATGTAGTTACATTTTGATGAATGATGGTTTTTTTTTCTAACTTTTCATTAATGATGGCTTCTAATTTCTTATATGTCGTGCATTGGTTTATTGTCTTCAGGATTTGTCGGGAGGGATGCTTGTTCCTGTTGCAGGAGTGGATTCTCCACTATATGCTCTTGAGGTATTTGCTTAAAGCACATTGTTTATTAAAATGTTGTTATCTGTGGTTTTATCTCCATTTTATTGGTCTGCAAATTTGATTTTTGTCATTGTGACAGATAAACCCTGAGAAATCTAGAGAAGAATTCTGCAGTGCAAATCAAGAGACTGGTGGTAGTGGTCTGAAGAACTTAATTGAAAGCATGGGCCTTGGCATGGTGGCTAACCAGGTTAGCATATCTTGAGTGATTATTGTGCTGTTAACGTAGAAATCAACTTGCACTTTGTATTATCGATCACCATTTATGATGCCATGACATTGATTATTAATTCTATGGGCATGTATCAAGAGCTATTTTGGAATTTGTGCGCAATTAAATCTCCATTTTGGTGTTGTAGTCCAAAAGATTAATGACTTTGTCAAGCCAGTGTTTTAGGCAGAGTGATAGTGTCTTACAATCTCTTTGAAATCTACTTGCAAAGCTTTTTTTGCTTATCCTGTACAGATATGGGTATTTATGACTCTTTCTGTGTGATACTTTATACTTCTATCTTCTGAATTCGTTGTAGTTAGGTGAGTTAAAACTTGGAGAGCTGTTGGATACTCCTCCACCTGGTCTGGATGAAGCCATTGCAATTTCAAAGGCATGTTGACTCTCGTATTCTCCCTCCAATGATTTTCTAAATTATTCCTTTGAGATTCTCTATCAGTCTTTCTAACTGCACTGCTGTGTCACCACTTTGCAGGTTGTGCAGTTTGTTGAATCCCAAGAATATAATAAGTTTACTCGGATAGTATTTGATACTGCACCAACGGTTAGTGATAATTTTTGGCACTTAAAGAGTTTGATACAGGTTTCAGTCCTTAATTTCCTGTTTTGTGGCTTTATAGGGTCATACACTCCGGCTTCTGTCCTTGCCTGATTTCTTGGATGCATCTATGGGCAGAATGATGAAGGTATGAGTCTTTGCTCCAAATGCATATTTGGTTGGTGTGGGGTGCGGTGGCTTGGGCAATGTTTTCAGAAAAAAGGTTGCTCAAGTATATGACTGAATTGTGGCTTCAGGCCCATTCTAAAAGAAGTCTAAAAGAACTCTTACAGGCCATCTATTCATGTTTTGAATGTCTTAAATCTCAGCTTTTCACCCATGCTTTAGTTGGAATACTATGATGACAGAAATGCTAGTAGTTGAGCTTGCTTGTGAAGTGGTATATAATTGTTCTGTCATTGGCATGCCACTATTACATCCTTACTTGAATATTGTTCTCAATGATTCAATAAATCCAGCTGAAAAAGAAGCTTGCTCTGGCAACTTCAGCTCTCAAGTCTGTAATTGGGAAAGAAGCACGACAAGATACTGTAAGTATGTGGGGTTTTTAGTGGGTTCCTCATGTTTGTTAATATCTAAACATTTTGTTTTTAAATTTGTAGTCTGTGGAGGACAAAATAGGTGAACTAAGAGAGAGGATGGCTAAAGTGCGAGACCTATTCCGTAACTCAGATACAACCGAGTTTGTTATTGTGACTATTCCAACAGTATGCTCTCAGACCTCTGAAAGAGAGTTGAAATATAAGCTCTCTTGCCTTTTCCTGATTTGTGTTATCAAAATCTGAATGTAATTTTCTTCCAGTCTCACATTTAAGCCCTTCTTTCTAATGGTAAAACTCAAGTTTATTTCCACTTTAGTCTTTCATCACTTAGATTAGCTTTGCTTGTAGAGCAAAATGAATGTGTTTTGAGAAGCCAGAAAATATTCAAACATTATGTGATTGTCAGAAACTTAGTGCAGACTGATGTCTATGTTCTAGTACTGAATTAGGCAAGTATTGGTGTATCTGTCCTAAATGACGTTGCATTTTTACAACCTATCAAACCCATCGCTCTACATGATGAGGGATCTAGTGAAGCATTTTATGCCATTTGGAAATGCATACACATTCATTTAAGATGTTATTTCTTCCATTGATACATGTTACAATACAATTATTTATTCTTTTGATTGTTTACATTGGAAAAGATCCTTGGCCTAGACCAATATTAATGTCATTATCTTGAAGCCTTGTATAGATTTGAATTGAAAGAGGAAGTTGATCTTTCTTCTGGTATTCAAGACTATTGTGGAATTGATATTTCACTAGGCATTCATAGAAGTGTAGAATTGAAATCTATAATTGAATTAATTTATGAACTGGGAGTGTCAGTTAAATGCTCCACATGTTTTTCCTTCGTCGGAATATTCTATAATGAATAATAAATTTTTTGGCCATCACATAGCAACTTTACAGTGAAAAGTGGATTTCAAGTGCATGCTTGAAATTAATTTGATTGCTCACCTTGTATCTGTTTTGATTTTTGACCATTTAAGGTTATGGCAGTAAATGAGTCATCTAGGTTGCATTCATCCTTGAGGAAGGAAAGTGTTCCAGTTAGGAGGCTTATTGTCAATCAGGTTCTACCTCCATCTGCCTCAGATTGCAAGTTCTGTGCAATGAAAAGGAAGGTACATTTGATTTTTTATTAACAATAATGTTTTGCTTCTGTATGTTCACCAGTAGTTTTATATATTCTACACTTCGCTTTAAATTTTAGACACCATTAAAATGCTCCTTGTTTTAACATATGATCGCTTATCACCTTGACATTGGGGGTATTCCAATTGAGAAATTTCTCTCAATTTGTTTGCCCATGTTGAAGCAGAGTAAGGATCAAATCCAGAATTGGATGATTCCCGGGAAAGTTTGGGCTTGGGCAGAATTCCCTTACCTCTGTTGAAAGTCCATAACAACTTCCAAAAGAAGTGGAATGCCTTTATACATCAACTGGGCTAGGAGGAAATCCTGTTAAAATATAATCGGCAAAAAATTGAACCTAGAACTTCCTGATTTCTACTACGTGATCAATGTAAACCATGTATTAATTTTGAATCACCTTGTAGCTCATTGGCCAGACATTTGTCATATCCTCATAAAATGTCTTTGAACACAAATATGAGTTTATTGTTTCTGTTAAAGCTTTGTATGCAACATCTTCAGCTCTGTTTTGTATATTGTAGGATCAAAGGCGTGCTCTAGATATAATCCAGAATGATCCACAGCTCAGTAGTTTGAGATTGATTCAGGCACCTCTATTTGACGTAGAGATAAGAGGTGTCCCAGCTCTTAAGTTTATGGGTGATATGATTTGGAGATAAAATCTGTTTTCTGACTCCATAATTAGGTTTTCGCCTAAACTTTGACATCCATTTTTTGCCCGTTTTATGTAATTTTTCTTGCATGACCATGCATTATGCAGATTTCAGGAATAGTCTCCAAATTTGAGGGAATTGCTCCTTGCATATATCAGCCCATCGTGCTAGACATCTAAAATCTAGACTGCCTGGTAATATAGAGAATCAATGTGGTAGCTTGCAAATGGAAGATACAAGAAAATTGAGAAAACTATTCGTGCAGCTAACATTTATCTTTCATGTTCTATGCTAGCACTTGGTGTATTTGCTTAAAGTTTTCTTTTGGAATTATAGCAAAAGAAAGATTCTGAGACTCAGAAAGAACATTGTCATGAAGGGGAAACACAATGATTACCATATTTTCTTTGCTTGTGGCAATTATATATTTTGTGATTAATGTGGTTCGCTCCATGATGTTGATAATACTTTTATAAATTTTCAAAACTTAAAAAAACCAAAGAAAAAAATGATGGATGATAATAGAATCATTACAGTTAAACATTCTCCCCTAACATATAAAACCTTAAATTCATTTGCTAAATGATATAAGATTCATTGCAGGGTTTTGTTTTGTTTGTTTTCTCTTTCATCCCTTATTGAACGATAGGTCTTTATGAACTAATTTGTTTTGTTGAAAGATAAACAGTCTTCAGAGTTACGAGGTTGCAAGTTTGAATTTTTGAAATCAAATTAACTCCCCACCAGCCTGCCTTGCTAAGTCCGTGAGGAGAAGAGGACAGGATATGAATTGGGGTGCTGCCATTAAATTCAACAAGTCCTATGTATGAAATGTTCACAAAAAGAAGTGCAAAAAAAAGGATGATGTAACGTCATTACAGAAATGATCATGCACAAATGAAGTGGTACGTTGTTGTACTCATCTATATCCATACGCTTCTGTATGGATGAGATTTCTTTATACATGTTTCCATAAAGTCATCTACTCTTTTCAAAGCCTATATCTATCTACCATGTTCTTTTTCTCAGTATGTTTCAATTTCTCATATAAGAGCAATACAATGTGGAGCATTTGATCTTTTCTACTTTGTACAGAAAGGATAGGGCATAGAAAGGCTGAATTTACTTCTTCTGGAAGGTAACCATTATAATGTAGGCGATAATACGACTAGCTAAGCCAAAAACAATGAGGCAGATTAAACAACGATACCAATGGCTGAGATCATACCCACTTTCCATGAGCGAACCACACCGCGTTATCAGCCATACGCCATAATATCTGGAAGTTGATGCAAGATTAATTGAGCTGGTAAATGAGCAAAGACTAATCACTATATATATGTTGTTACCTTTTGGCATTTGCTATGACAAATGCTTCCAATGCCCATTTAGTGTAACACAAATCAGATAATCTTGTGACGAATTTGCTGTTTTCTCCGCGGGTTGCTATCAAAGTCAAAACTACAGGAAGAAGCACTGACCACTACATAACATGAAATAGTACGTAGCTTGTAAGGGGAAGCTAAGCAAGTAGCTTAATTCAAAACAAATTTTTCTTATTAAAGTACTCACCAGTTGAGCTGGACCAGGCTCAAAGAAAATGGCTAATGCATAAGCTATCCCACTCACACAATAAACCAGACAAATCAAAACTATGTAATTATCTGTGAATGATGATCTTGGATTGTTGAAGAAGTAGAACATTGATAGATACACCAGTGGCTTGACAAGTGTGTTGAAATGATCCATTGTATCCTTTGCAAGAAAATAAGCCAAACTGCTCATACCAGAAGAACTCTCTCTCCAATAATGCAACTTATCCAAAGAAAATGATCTCAAAGCCGTGATCTTACAAAGGAGAGCTGAAATACATCATCAGAATTAGAAAGGCTGGTGAGAAATGAAAACTTTTATTGATAGAAATTCAGATTTCCACTGTAAGATTGACATTTAAACATTCAGAAACTATCGCATTCATATATACCATTGAACATATAAAACAACTTATTTATATATAGGAGTTCTAACTTACAGACTGCAATGACAGTGTATGTGTAACCAATGACTCCAAAAGTTTCGTCGCTGACTTTAGCTAATGTTCCTAAGCAGATTCCAGCCAGTAATAAAATCAAAAAATCTACAGCCTGTGTTCTTGCTTCTCGTAGTCGCTGTTTACAAATCCTGAGGAACAAGTACAATTCAATACAAGTCCTGTTTAAACTATCATGATCAGCTCACACAGAATGGAACTATGCAGACCAAAGAATCAAGTCTTTTTGTCAAAGTACAAAGATCAACAATTCCAAATTCTCATATTGTTATTCCAAATTCCACTTCATTCTTTCTTTAGATTGGCAACCTTTGAAGTCCATGTATCTAGCCCTTATTTTGATTATTTTTGGCTAGCTACATGAATCCTTCTATTCACTGATTTCATGGCCAATTCCATAATTGGCCTATTAAGGAGATTTTTTTACTGGTAAAATACAAAATATAAGTTATGAAAGTGAAGATTAATCTTACCTCCCCAGGAAGTATCTAAACTGCTGAAAGTCATCAGGTGTTCTTCGATTGGATAAATCTTCTGATACTGAGAAATCGAGTGCTGCATTTTCTTTACTATTTTCAAAATTAGACTGCCAGTACCCTTCAGTCTGTGATTCAGCTCCAGCTTCACTTGAGGTAGCTCCATGAGTTGAATCACCAGTGGATGCTCCTGCTCCATCAGCATTCTGCAGCATATCCATTGGAATAGGATAGCCATTATGAAGCATCCATCTAATAGGAAACTGTTTATAGTTCACCCCTGAGGGTTTTATTATCCCCTCCAAAATGTCAATGAAGTAATCTGGAGGATTTGCACGCTCAGGTATAGTAATCCCAAGGCCAGTAAAGTACTCTTCAACTTTCTTTACTGATCCATGGTACACTGTTAACCCACCCTTTGCTAGAAGTATCAAATCATCAAACATCCTGAATAATGTATAGCTGAAGAAAACATAGAACATTAACTTTATTCCCTTAAACAAGCTTTACAGAAGAAAAGAACGTAGACAAAGCTTACCTTGGTTGGTGGACAACCATGCAAATGTTTACTCCCTCAAGAGCTTCACGCCGAAGAGCTCTAAGCAGTAAAAGGGAAGATGAGCTGTCTAAGCCTGATGTAGGTTCATCTAATATCAGAAGTGAAGGTTCCATAACCATTTCAAGTCCAACATTTACTCGTTTCCTTTGACCACCAGAAATCCCTCTCTTCTCCACTGTCCCAACCAGAGAATCTCGAACCGACTGCAGCCCTAAGGATTCAATGATCCTTTCAACAACTAGAACCTTTTCTGGCTTTGGTAGATCTGCAGAGAGTCTACAATAACCAAAAGGTGTCCTTTTACACAGACATGATAAAATTTTCTCTGTGCAAAATGTTCAAATGGAATCAATCACTATGACATTAGTAGTTTAACTTCCACTTCTGGCTGAAAGAAATAGATTAAATGCTTAAAATCAAGGTCCTCCAAATCATATTCTAATGATATCCATAACTTTCAATTTTTTGGTTCACTTCAAAATGCATATGTTTGAAATTCAGATATATTCGATCTGTTAACTAGCCCAAGATCCATTTCAAGGATCAGCTGTTTTGCCAGTAGAGAAAATAGCCAGGTGTCATTTCTAACTTTGAAGGATTTGAGTCTTAGTTTTTGTAATGCAAGCAGGACTGATAATAAGATATATGCAAGAAAAAATCTTTTAGATATTGCAGTTAATATTATCATTCTGTGATTGATTAAAAATGTTTTCAGAATCATTATAGAGTCCCCTGGTTTAAGACATATGCATTAAGAGTTGCCAATAGTATGATTGGATTTACTGTTACATACCGGCATCTTGCACTGAACCAAAGATTCTCTTCCACTGTCAAGTTTCCATGCACAATATCATCTTGAGGTACAAAACCAATGATTTTCTTGTATGCCTGGATTGGCTCTGCCTTACCATTTACAAGAACCATACCAGACACACGACATCCAGTTGTTTTTCCAGTCAGAGCAGAAAGAAATGTTGTTTTTCCAGCCCCAGATGGCCCCATGACTGCAGACACTCGGCCAGGTGATAATTTTCCAGTCACACACCTCAGCAGATGTTTGTTTTTATGTCTCAAAGTGATCGTTAGATCTTTAAAGGCAATCTCAATCATTGGTCTCTTCCTGATATCAATGTCACTTGCCATTGAAATAACTCCAGAGAAGGTCAAGTTCTTATTTTGCTCCTGCATAGCCTTCTCCTTCTCAATCTGTCCATATGCATACCTGAACATTTGGCTCTGAGTATGCAACTGTTTACCCCTAGGTGCATGCTTTTTGATATTTTTATCTCCTATTTCAAAATTGAAGCCTTCATGACTTTCAGGGTTAGCCTCAATTTCGTGCAGCATCTTTGTAAGATTATTTTTTTCCTTCTTCTTTCCTTTCATTGCAGACAAACTGCTTCCAGGCATGGGTGGCAATGCAGCATCTGTTCCAGGTTTAGCTTGGCCAGTACCTCTTGGCTGCTCCCTAGTTGTCTTTGTACGTGAAAATGTGCGTGATAATGAAGCTTGTAGTCCGATTGCATGCTTCTTGGCAATGTCTTTTGCAGATTTCCATTTTTCACGTGCTTGTGCAGTTTCTTTCACACTTTGAACTGCCTTCTCCCTAGTTTTTGCTTGTCTTTTCTCTCGGGTCGCAAGAACTTGATCAGAACAGTTATAGATGATGATAAGCAGAAAACACAATCCAGCCTACATTGACAAATGAAATGTAAGAGCAGATAGTTGTATGTACACTGAAAGATCACAGAAATATGTCTGATGTTTCCAAGATCATACATTATCAACAATTTCCATCAATAGGAAATATAGTTTCCTGTAATTTTTTTACAGATTTGAAAGATGAATAGTAAAATCCTTGTAGAAAATACATAGATCAAAGTTCGTTTTCAAGTTCTTATAAAATAGCCTGCTATTTGTTTTTCAATTAATCCCACATCCTTCCCAATTGTATAAGAGGTAACAAGAACACAAATAGCACATCCAAGATGAAAACAACTGAATAAGGGAAATAACTTAAAGACAAAAGTAATCAGTTACATAGTTCCTAGGGACAGCCTTTTATTACTTAGGTAATATTCTGTCTACCTGTGGCTTTTATTTTAATCATCCTGCAGCTTGATGCAATCAATTTGTAACTAGTATTTTAAACCATCCATTGAATGAACAGTTATACCATAAATGAGATGATCATGGAAGCTCATATAAGTCACTATGTTAATGACTAAAAGTGGAAATTATTACTCACGAAAATCATGACCCCATATGCACTGATATTTTGATTTGCTGATTTTGGTTCACAAGTTGCCAATCGAAAACAAGCTGCATGATCATCAATAAAAGTTAGATGCAGCTAGAACCATCAAGTTGTTAACCAAATCCAACTTCAAATTCAAAAGGCATAGATGCTTAATTAACACTTTTTCATGGTCGGTTGTCCCTAAGATGCATGCCTAACATTTAATAAAGATGTGATGGTCATAGAAACCTACCTGATTGAGATGTAGAGCCAGTCCTACAGTAATATCTGAAACAAATAAAATGAAAATTTTGCATTAATGATAAAGAAGATGAGCACTGAATGATATGATATGCATTAAGGCTAAAAGGGCAAAATAAAAAATATGATATAGCAAACAAAAGAGTTGCAACTTGCAATCTTTATAGACAAATGCTGGAAGTTCTGGGATAGTTATCAATACCCACTGCTACAAGGAATTTTCTGAATTGTGGAAGGACAATAATATCCTGATGGACAGAATATCTCTCCAGTACTCAAAATATCAGCCCAAATATCTGCTCCTCCGCAAGTGTGATTTGGCCTCCCAGAAGGCAGTTGGTAATTGTATCTGCAAAACATTTCTGCTAATAAATATTAATGTATGCTAAAAGCAGAAGGAATTTTAGGTAAAAAAGTACATGAATGAACTTACGGGTCGCATATGCCAGTGGTTTTGTTCAGTTTTGAAAGTGGGCAGTAAGCACCTAGTGGGCAAGCTTCAGTGACAAGATACAAAAATGAGAAGCAACGAACAAAATCTAGTCACAGCTCAATCAAGATAATGCATATATATACAAGTAAGAGAAAGAAAATCCAGCACTACACTATATACATAAATGATAAGTGCAGGTGTAGCGAGGAGCTACACCTGCACTTGTGTAGCTTTCAATACAGTGTTAGGTTATTTTGGGTATTATAATTTTCAAATACAAAATTTGTTTAAAGGTGCACAGAAAGTTAAAAAAAAAACAAATTTTGTAAAAGAAGTGAAGAAATCTTGCCTTTAAATTTCAGATATAGAATTAATTCAAATGATATATAAAAAATAAACAAAAAAATGAACAGATCTTATAAACAAAGTAAAGAAATTCTATATCCAAAATATAGAGTTAAACGCGGTGTAGTATAATTACTGTTATTATTAGAACTGTGACTCACTGCTAATTTTCTTTAAAATATAAAAAGTGAACAAAAAAATATAGAATTGAGTCAAAAAGATCGAGAAAGTGAACATCCGAGTAAATAAATTCGATATCTAATGTAAAAAAAGACAAATAAATACTGCTTTAGAGCTATAACGTTGTAGGTGAAACTCCTCGTTACATCTATCAGTGCTCATAAATAAGTATAAATGAAAAATGGAATGCATCAATCAATAGTAAAAGGCACTTCTAATGCTTTCTACATGTAACAAAAGATAGCTGTAAGTACTTTTGCATCGACCAAATTATGAACATTACATGAGGAATAAAATTATGAAAAATATGGAGAAGATATTATTGGTCATTTCTAACTAATGTAATTTGTAGATAAACAACTGATGCAACAAGAAATGCCAACCCAATTATGAATACTTACGTATCATGCATGTGATACCATGGGGGCAAAAGAAGCCCTCACAACAAGGTTCACAATCAGTAGTTCTACTAGGCATAATTTCAGAATTTTTGAGGTCAACCTTTGTACCACGACCAGCGCTGCAAGCCCATCCTGGCTCGCATCCAGAAACCCAAGAGCTCAAATTACAGTTCTTGTTAGGTTGCAAATAATTGGTAGCCTTTGATCCTTTTGTAAAGAAACTATCGAAGTAAAACTTTATTTCTGCTGCTGTGCATATGCGCTGCATCATGTCTCCTGATGCACCATGATTCCAGAAGTTATTCAGGATGACATCATGCGTGAAGGATACTCGCGATTAAGTTTCCATTTGTTTGGTGAAAAATATTATTTTATATTTAATGTACTCATAAAAATTAATTAATAATAAATATTTTTCATATTAAAGAAAAATTAAACTTCCCTATTAAATCATTTTTTGAATTTCTATAAATTTATCTAAAATAAAAATAAATCATATAAATACATATTTATTATTCATCAGTATCCATCAATAGTTACTGTTAGTCACTAGTAGTTATTAACACCGATGAGATCTACATAATTTTATTTTTTAATATATTTTTATATTGAACAATAAATAATATAAATATAAAGTATTTTATAATCTAAATATTATTATAATTTTATAATTTAAAAAATTAATATATATTTTTTCAATATATGCCCTTTTCTGTAAAAGAAATGTCTCCTAAGTTGTGTTTTTGACAAAAATGAAAGTGCAATGTCTATCAAACCATACCATCCTTATCAAGCTTATCATTTACATAAGATCCTCATTGAGCTTGTCACTTGCCCATATACATCAAAGAAATCTAAGCAGAAATGAAGCTAGAAGAAAATTGCTAGCTATAATAATAATAATAATAATAATGAAGCAAATTAAAAATTTAATCTATCAAATTATATTCAAAAACCCTGGTCTACTTAAACAATGGTCTAAACCTTAAATTAATTTCTTCCACAAGCTTTTAGAAAAGCACATTCTCATCCTTAGGAAACATGATGAAAACCAAAATTTTCATTGAACCAAGTTGTAGAGCTGCTGCTGAAGTCTAAAACCAAAACTAATGAATTATACTCAACTATACCCTCCTGCATTTACTGAGGATATGCAACATATTCATGTCTCTATGGTGCAATGATTGAGTTGCTTCTTTCTAATGCAGGAGCTCAAGGTCGCCCATGGCAATCCCTCCCCATTTAACAAATGTTTCTTCAAATGTACAGTGGGAATTGATCAATATATCATACCTTTGGTTTTCTTGGCACAATTGGTAATGAAATTTGTATTTTTGGAGAAATTGAAAGCCATATTCCAATCTGAATCCCTGCAAAACCAACACAAAATACCTATAATCTTTATATCTTTCCAAAAAAAAAGAAAAAGGGAATGAACATAATATATAAAATCATATATACACACACACGTCCGTTATGCAGAAACCAAAGTTTTTTGTGATGTCTTTCTTGAAAACGGAGGTGAAATTGGCGAAACTGTTAAAAACCAGCTGAGAGAAGAGCTGTTCTGCAGCGGGATTCTTAGTGTACCCATCAACATCTTGGCAAGAAATGGGCTGCAACAATAGACTAAAAGCAAAAGCAAAAGCAGCAACAACAGAGAAATTGGTTGCAGAGAGAAAACAAGTTTGTGCATTATTATAAACCACCTTCTCTCTGCTCATATCTTCGTATCAAAGAATCAAATGCAAGACCCAACGATGGTTGAGCTAATATGTAATGGTGATGTTGTAAATAAGAAAAAAAACTATGCATTTATCAAAATGGAAATGGAAAAGATTGCTAAAAGAGCTGTAACTGATTCACGAAGATAAGTCTAGTAGAGGAAGCCATGGGAGGGGCCAAGGGTAATGGAGGGTGGTGGTGTATTAGGGCTGGTGTTTTCTCGGGGAAAGAAATGGCAGGGAGAAAGAGATGGCGAGGTAGTAGGAGACATTTAAACATGCATGGAGGGTTTCGATAGTATGATATGTTATATTGTTGAAAACCGAGGGGAAGTATATGTATATGTCAAAAAAATTCAGAAGCATTTGGTGAATAAAAAAAGGCTAAATTACTAAATAAATCTCTAAATTTGTTTCAAAGTGATAATAAATAATAAAATAAACTTTTTCATCAAATTTATTTTTGAATTTGTATCATTTTATCAAATTTACTTTTGATATTGTATTTTTTCTTCATGAAAGTCATTTTTTTATCAAAATTACTCTGATATTATATTATTTCATCATAGAAGTCTAAAATACTAACTACAAAAAGTGTGTGTGTTATAGACGCAATTTAAAAGAACCAGATTCAAATGTACTTCAACAAAATACTTCTCCTAAATCCTTAAATCTCCAAATCTCAAAAATATAGTTTCAGATTGACAATAAAATTTTATTAATTGAAGAATCCAAAGAACGATATTTTTGTAAAGTAATAATTTTGCTCGTTCATCTAATTGCAACAAATATATAGAGAAATAGGTTGAATAAGAGTATAATAGTATACAAAAATATTGCTAAAAATTTTTATTTTATAATTTTATAAATTACATATTTTTTAAAAAATAATTTAAAAATAATAAAAAATTAAAATATTATCTTGTGAAAAATTATCGTGGGGCGATGAGTCCCTTTGAAAGCAAAGACAAGATGAAAATTTTTTCCATTAGGAGAATGAGATAGAGAATGATATATAGTTTTTGCCCTATCCACTCATCATTTCTAAGTCAATGTCATTTTTAATTAATATTTTAGACTTTTATGACAAAATAATATAAGATTGAAAATAATTTTGACGAAAAAAGACTTTTATGACGAAAAAAATATGAGATCAGAGATAAATTTGACGAAATAATATAAATTCGAGGATAAATTTAATGAAATATTTCATTTTATTTTTTATTGTCACTTTAGAATAAATTCATAGTTTTATTTGGTACTTTAGCCATAAAAAAATAACTCGAGAAAAATATAAAATAAATTAATAGAAAAATTAATTTAAATGATAAGAAGGTACACTATTTTTTTTGTCTTAAATTTAACCTTATTAAGAAATTGTGAAAAAACAATTTTTCATAAATTTACTAAATATAACATTTTAAAAACTTTTAAAACCAACTAAAAGAAGTAAATTAACCCTAATCGAGTGCTTAGAGATGATGCTCGAGATCTTAAATTCTGGTTCAAATCCCATTAACCACAATAAATTTCTTTTAATAGAGATTTATAAAATTTTCTCCTCTTTCATTAACAATTAAACAGTGTGTTATGACTCTTACGAAGATAATTTAATCACATAACACACTTGAAGAAGTCATAACTCTTTCTCCCATAAAAAAAAACAACCCCTCTTGTAGGGATGAGGAAGTGATAACCTTTTATCTCATAAAAAAATATAAAAAAGATCTTATGGAGGCAATCTACCCATGACACCCCTAAAAAAAAAAAAAACACTTTGAGGAAGCTATAAACCCTTTACCCTATAAAAAAATATATATAAAATGAAAGAGGCATGCCAATGTTTATGACTAGAGTGATTCTTAGGATAATGAACATAAACATAATTTATTATGTGTTGCCATAGTGGTTCTAAGGAATAGAAAGAGGTCATAATCCATCATCGTCCAAAAGGAGGAGGTGGCAATAGAAAATTAGTTGTCTAAACTAAACCTCGTACTATAACCTAATTTTGTTAATTAGTGGACCAATAAGCAAGAATCACGCATTTATACCTTTCCTTTCACATAATTAATTCCACCGAAATCGCCACCTAATTACTTAATTAATCTCACATGCTCTTCAATAAACCCCTCCAAAAGTCCCTCCGGTTACCCTACACCATATAAGAACCTTCACCAATCACTTCTTCCGATGTTATTACCTTTTACTATATGTTGTATTGGCTTTTCTTTAGTTTTATTTTTTTACTTTTAAGATTATTATTTCATCTTTTATTTTCAAATTCTTTTTGTAATTTTAAATCTGTTGCTTAGTAAAATAATAATATACTATCAATTATCATCTCTAGTATATACATGAATTATAAAATTAATTTATTTTGTAAGTGTACTATAATTGTTTTAAATAATCTTTCATTGCTATAAAAGAAAAAAATTATTTGTCATTTATTCATGTTCCGTACTAGCACAAATAATAATTAAGTTTTGTAATTGAAATAATTTCAATTAGATTTTTGCTAATATTTAAAAAATCAAATATAATTAAATCAGTTTTTATCATTTTTATGAAAAGTGGATCTTGAATTTAATTTTCTTAATTAATTATCAAAAGAATTCTTTTTATAGGCTACAATATATATATATATATATATATATATATATA
>CATIWR010659982.1:0-18377 GCA_949677035.1 Omphalea diandra | reverse complement strand
ATATAACTATGCAAACACTACATATATGTTCAAGCATCCCAAATGCAACAGTGCAATTGTCATTGTCGTGTTTTTACAATTCACATGTCTAAATGATTATTTATCATGTGCATATGTTCATGTGAGATTTCATATCATTTGTGCAATGCATATATTCATGTGATAATGCCAATGAATAGGGATAGGGATGTTACAGTACCACTCCTTATAGGGAAGGAACTTCTTATCGAAGTAATACACTACATGCTCATTCCTTGCCACTTATTCTTGTGCTAACAATGCTACCATAAAACTCTATTCTACTATTAAATATAAATTAACGACTTCCCTGGCTTTGTTTGTTTTAGCATTTTGGATTAGTTAGGTACTTTTTGTTCCTCTCAAAAGCCTTCTAAGGCTATTCATTCCACTTCACTAGTTGCTCCTTTCTTAATAGTTTAAAGATTAGCAAGCAAAATTTACTGATGTACTGGAGATGGCCTAGGAAACCTTGAACCTCCTTTTCTATTTTAGGTGTATACATGTCTTGAGTGGACTTTACCTTATCTGGATCCATTTTGATGTCTTTCTTGCTTACTACATATTCCAACATCTTTTAGATATAACCCTGAACAACACTTCTTAGGATTTAGCCTCAGTTGTATTGGTCAACTTTTTTTTAAGAACTTTTCTAAGGCTTCAGAATATCTTTCTCTCATTTTAGACTTCACCATCATGTCATCCAATTACACTTTTACTTCATTATGGATAAAATTGTAAAGCAAAACCATCACCATTTTGTGGTATATTGCTCCTACATTCTTTGAACCAAAGGGTATCACTTTGTAACAGTACATCCCTACTCTGTGATAAAAGTTATTTTCACCTTATCCATGAACTTTATGAAAATTTGATTATAGCTTGAGAACCCATCCACAAAAGGTGTATGACATATGGCATAACATTATTTACTAACTCGTTAATATAGGGTAAAAGGAAGTTGTCTTTAAGACTAACCTTGTTTAGGTTTTTGTAATCAATACACATCCTCACTCTCCCATCCTTCTTTAGTGACGGTGTTATGTTATCCAACAATTTGGGGTAATCAACTATCTCTAAGAATTTGGCATTTAACTGCTTTGCTACCTTTTTTTTTTAACTTCTTGGGACCTCTATAGTCTCATTTTCCTAAGCTTTTGTTTTACCAGCTTCATATGCATGTAAGTCAAAATTTTATGTTTGATTATCCATTGTTCAACCTTTTGCATATACTCATACATCCAAGCAAATAACTTTTGATATTTCATGAGCAACTATTCAAATTTATTTTGTTCCTCTAATATGCTATGACAATAACAAAGTTTTTCAATTTTTTTTATGTGCCAAGATTAAATGCAGTGGTATGGATAAAATTAATATTAAATATGCCCACAAAATGATGCATGCTACACATATGACCATCAAAGAACATATCACACAAGTGAGCAAACTCGTCACTCATTACCTTAAACTTTGAAATAAATACATCATCATCCTCAAATAGACTATAGATTAGAGGCAAAAACATCAAATGTTTTAGTGAAAATAACATATTATATCAAATTGGCAAGAGTCTCTTCAGCATCATTCTTTTCTTTTTCCTCGACCTTTTTCTCATGAGTTATTTGAGTTACGCTCAAACCACTCATCTGTTTAGAGCCCATTTCATTCTTAACCTCTGATCAACCACAACTTTCACCACCTTTTTAAAGTCTTATTTCATCTGGCTATCCCTCAGTCCAATCTTCATGAAAATCTTTTATAGTGTCATTCCTTCTAACTTATCCTCGTTAATGTCTGGTGTCTAACCCTACATTTTCCCACCATCACTTATATACTTAATAGAGTTCATAATCATGTTGTCAATGTCAGACAAGTTTAATCATGTATACATCCCATTAAAGAACTTACACAGCCCTGTGTATCCTTATTTTGGATCCACAAGAAGTGCATATTGATTCACCAAACTAGATTGCTTCTTTTTGGGCTCTTCACCCATTGCCTAAAACTATTCGTGTAACAACTATTTTCATTTCCTAATCATGGCATTCATGTCCAAAAAAAAAAAAAACATATGCATAAAGGTTGATTCAGTATACATACACAATCCAACATGTATTTAATATACATACATGTTAACTAATGTTCAAAGCTAGTAACCACAAATTGATTCCTATCTAGGTTATCTACATGACACAAGGAGAAAGGGAGAAAAAGTTGGAATTCAGCCAATGACATAAGCTCTATGTATCTATAAATAAAACTTTATGTTTTAAGGTATCCATACCCTTTACTTCAGTATCTGAAAAACATAATTGTGATTTGATAAGTCATAAATCAATGAATAATAATAATTATCAGATTCCTATGGCATAACAAACAATCAGATATCATTAGGATACATTATAAGTATAAGAATTAACTATGCAAGTGCAAATGCAATGATTGATTTTATCGTGACCTTGCAAGGAAAACACTATTCTCAAGAATTTATTTAATTCAAGTGACATTTGATTTTGTTGGCCAGCATATAACAAATGAATCATTTCATCAATAACATATGCCAATAGGACACATTAGTCCCTTTTTCTAAGTGATTTGCAGGTGTTTGACAAGTCAGTCACAACATTCTTTTAGTTTTGTATGCAAGTGTTCATTCTCAATGGTATACCAAGTAATCATTAAGATCAAACACTTATCAATTGATTTATATTCACATGTAAATGTCACAATTCAATCACATATACATGTAATATAATATAACCATATCATAAAATCATTACACATATGCATTAGAATCCAACTATGACTTTTGCTCACATTTTAATGCGATCGACCTTTATGGTAGGTTTGGTCCTTTCTCTTAGGCTTCTTCAAAGTTTTGAGATCCTAACATTTGACCTATGCATGGTTATAAGTATGTCAAAATGAGTATGAATGCTTGGTATGCAACTATGGTTATGTTCCATGCAAATGGACCTAATATTTAAGCATATTATTCTTGTGTAGTAGCTTGACCTTGCTACACTCTCATAGTAACAACTCTAGATATACTTATCCAATTGATTTGATGCTTGTTTTCAAATAAACTATACATATAATAATACATCATAGTGAAATTCCATATCAATATAAGACAGAAAATGTGGTGAATTTTTGAATCTTTTCCTATTTTAATGTCATCTCAGTTTAAGTCTTATAATCATGGGTATATCTAAAATTGTACAAATCCAATTGCAAGAATGATTTACTAGCAAATACATGTCACATATAAAAACATTTCTCATGTTTTACACATTGTCAAATTCAATCCATAAGGTCACCAAAATAAATGGTCAATCTCAAAGTGAATAGGTTTTCAGCAAATTATGAATCATCACAATAAAGGAGTAATATCTCATCAACCAATATATATTTGGTAAAACTATTCTACAGGCATGTAGATTAGACACAAATATACAATTCAATGTTTGGAACATCATCAAACTCCAATTTTATGGCCATCAAATTCTTGAAAAATAGAACTGAGAGGTGAAACAAGTTTCATTAGATTTAAGATCAGTCATAATTAAAGAGGTATATCTTTTTCCACACCAAAAATCAAGCAAAATTACTTTACATATATTTAAAGGGGATATAACCTTACAAATTTCATATTTTACACTTTGTCTAAATCTAAACATATGGTCATCAAAATACATGGAAATAAAAAGACTGAAAAGATTTTTGTTGGTTGTGAACTAACCCTAATGAATGAGTCACAGCTTTTCATAAACACAAAACTAAACAAAACTATTTAACTTGCTTTTAGTTATGGCATAAGGGTATAACTTTTATGGTTTACACTTTCCTTAGTCCCTCTTATAGGATTATGAAATTGTGGGTGCAATAAGCTACTCTAACAATAAAACCAATATAATCTGCTTTGTTTTTCTTAAGCTACAACCTCCATATATGAACTCAAATACTCCATAATTGTTACTAACCATGCATGATAAACATGTCATGAGGAGGAATTTCATATAGGAAGAAGATAAAATCACTTATCCCTTTTCCCAAAACTATAAAAGTTAGGGTTCCTTCCTAGGCAAGTCACTTTTCTCCCTATTCTTCTTCTTCTTCTTCTTTTTCTTCCTTATTTATTTCTTTCTTCTACTGCCCCTCACATTTTTCCTCTCTAATACGCTCCTAAAAGATGCAAAATTCAATTTGTAAACCTATTCTAATATGACCAAATCATGGTGTCTCATTTCTATTGGTTGGAAGTTCATTTTTTCTCTTTTAGTCCCTCTTCTTCACTCCTTCATCACCTTCATTCATCTCTTAATCCCCATATGCTCCTTATACTTTTAATTTAGCTTTAAAACACCATTATTTATGATGTTATAACATGCACACAACATAAGATAATTTGCTATGCAACTATACAAACATTACATATGTGTTCAAGTGTCCTAAATGCAATGGTGCAAGTGTCATCGTCGTGGTTATCCAATTCACATACTAAATGATCATTTATTCAATGCATATGTTCATGTGGTGTTATAAATAACCCATGACCATATATAGAAAATTCATGTTTTCTATTACCCATCACTTTTGGGTCAAATCATTTATCTATAACTATAGTAACCTGAAAACCTTTGAGATGTGAGACAACCACACTTAATATTAACACAATTTTCCTAACTTTAGCATAAATAGTCACCACTTATCCCTTATAGGGGATCATACTTTTTTGATGCACCATATATGGCACTCCTCCTAATGGATGACACAAAGGTCTTCCTAGTAGCACCGATAAGGTGATTGGGATGTCCAACACCATAAATTCCATCATTGTCTCTACAACCCTAATTTTTACCATGATTTTGAACACTCAGTTGCTAGCTTTCCATTGCTAAAATAATGCTAATTAATGCCTCTAGGTCTTTCTTCGATACCCTAAACTTGTGCAACAACTTTAAAAGGCAAATGCTAATCTTGGATCTATCATCAACGATCATGCATGAATTACATCTTCCTTTCACCTTGGCTCTTATGAATAAAGCCAAATTGTAATACTTTCCTTCTCGTGGCAAGACTTTATTGGAAAAGGTGATCCTACCTAAGTTGGTAACCAAAGCCATAACATCCATTAATGCATCATCCTTGGAGATAATCATACTCAATAAAGCTTCAATTGTAGTCTTTTTATGTTGTTGGGAAGTGATAAGTAGTTCTCATATACTAATCTGGGATGGAATCTTCTTCAATTGCCTTAGAATAAGGTTATCCTCATTATTTTCTTATATTATAAGCTTATTTGTTTCTTTTTCAACCCTTGATTCTTTAGAGGCTTCTCTATTAGGGTAATCCCTTCCATTTCAAGTCACATGGCTCATATGTTCTTCTCTTTTTTCCTTATCACTCGTTTCCTATATTTTGATTTTTTTCTCTCTTCATCTCTTTTATCCCCTCATCTAAGCTCTCTTAAGTATAAATAGTACATGAAAGTCACATACTTGATAGTAGCCATGATAACCTTCTCAAGAATTCCTAATTCTATCATAAATGTCCATTGGTTTGGAGTTGGAACATCATGATAGTTTAGGAGATTAATCACTTTTATGTTTGGTCTTTTAGTGTTCAACAAAATAACAGTCCTATTATAAATGAGATATTGTATCTCATACCTCAACTTATAATTGTCATAAGTGTTATGCCTAACTCTTTAATGGAAGGAACATTAAGCATTTACATCATACCCCCTCATTAATAGATTAGGAGGTGGTATTAGTGCTAGTGGTTTCAATACCTGCTTTTTTTATAACCTCTTAGATGCCTTAGATATTTAGATTTGTCACTAGATTCACATCTATTGTCTTATTCCCTTCCCATTAAGGTTGGGATAGGGCACTTCTCCTTCCCCAACTACTTCTTTGACTCAACCTATAACTCCTCAGTTTGTAGACCAATTTTCTTAAGGTCCTTAAAATTTCAAACCAACATGCCCTTATCCTTGATGCCTACCCCTGGCAATGCCCCCTTAATAATCATCCTCACTTGCTCTATTTCTATTGGCCTACTAGTCACCTATAAAGCTAACTTCTTCAACCTTTTTATGTAACCATTGAAGCTTTCACAAGTTTTCTACTTTAATAACTCTAAGCCTTGTAGAGTCACTTTCACTATTGAGTTACATGCATAATACTTCTTAAAAGCTTTTGTTAGTTCTTTCTACCTCCCCATAATCATCTTAGGTAGGTTGTAATACCATATTTTTACATACCCTTCTAGTGATAACTCAAATAGTTCAAGCATTGTATTTGTAAGTACCCCAAATATCTTTATTATCAACATATATGAGTGGATATGGTTAGTGGCATCTTGTGTCCTAGTGAACTTAGGAAGTTTGGGCATTCAAAAGTTTGCAAGGAGCCTCTCAAGCATTCGAACAAGCAACTATTTGATATCAGTCCCTTTTTCTAAGCCTTTGGCACTTAGATTTTGAATCTTTTTCAGTTGCTTTGTAAAGTCATCAAACTAGGTGTTTTCCTTTTCACCTTCTATAGGCTTATCAAGAACTACTATGGTACTTACCACTTTCTTGGCCATCTTGCTCTTATTATATTCATTCATCCCAAACAAATCATCATCGTTTACCATAGACTAGGGTGGCTTCATAGGGACCTTACCTTTATCTATCCTATTGGTAGACATTTCTTCCTTTTTCATAATCTTATTAAGGCATGTGTTCACCTCTTTAATGACCCATTACTCCATCTTGTGATTAAACTCAACCATCATCTTTTCCAATACTTCTAACGATTGTGATTTCTAAGAATGATTCAGCTATTTGGATTGAGCTAAGCCTCTTACTTTTCTTAGTGAGCTGGCTGCCCTTTCTCTTCCACGAGGGTTTGGATGGTGCGATGTTTACTATAAAATAAGGATTATTAGCATGATGCATGAACATATAATGATTGCATATATGCATAAGATGCACATGTTATTGGAAAAAGATCCTTCTAATCTTATTCCTCTCATACATAAGGCTTGAAGGCTCTTTCCTAGGTCGATCCTTATTCTTTTATCATCATGGGATAGGGAATGAATACTGGTAATCTTAGATAAAGTAACGTTAAAGTGCCAAAAGAAGATACGTATATGCAATCTATGAGATAATCTAATAGTTTTTTTAAAAAAGGCTTTTTAAATTACTTTGAAGGAGATTTATAAGTCTTGGCCTTTAAGCACCAAGAAAGGGGATTGAATTAGAGGGAAATTTAAAATTTGGAGGGAAGGATTTGATGAGATGGAAATAAAAAATGTAGGAGAATAGTTAAAGATATAAGATTTTATAGTGGCTCGGGTGTTAATGAACCTTATGTCCACTCCTCAATTCTTTTAATTGGGTATTCTACTATCACTAAATGGTGTTTTCAAGCTCACACCAAACTTTTACACTATGTTTTATGGCTCACATATAACTTTACAATTTGGTGTTTCAAGGCTCATACATAACATCTCAAGTGTTTTCCCAAAGTCTCACACTTAACCTATATAAGAGTTTACAAGTAGGCTAACTCTCATGCCTAAAAACACTGGCGTTTAATGTTCACACCCCACAATAACTACTCACATACAAGAATTAAAGGTTGAGAAACAAAATTAAAATAGTTTGGCTATAATCAATGTTATTCACTTATATTCAAATCCATTTATTGCAGTATTTATAGGCTATAACCACCAAAAAGACAGTACAAGTTATAACCACCAAAGAGATGTTACAAATAAACTATGTCTAAATCTTCAAGTTGTGTTAGGCAGATATTGCATTAAATGTCTATCAAACAAATTTTATGGTCATGATTGGTCATTCACAGTCGTGATTTCTTTTCTTGTATTAAAATTATTGAAATCACGATAGAGAATCTTGTTTATATCTAATGGCTAATCCACGTGGCACACCACCATTGATCTTCTAAGAAAAGTAATCATTATGTTCTTCAAACCAGACAAAAGTCATATTTATGATTTATTTTCTTCTAGGACGTGATGGACATTGCAAATCCTTTTGTTTGTTAAGGAGATGTTGCTCCATCAAGTTGTGGTCTTGACCAATATTTCAACCTCACAAACTTTGATATATCAAGAACTTTTTAGGACACTTGGCACACTTAGACTGAGGACTTGATTCCCTCCAAGCAATTGTAAAAGTTAATGTCGTGAAGAAGGACGCAACTTTCACCGCAAATTATTCTATGTTAACTTAATCAATCTGTTGGCTAAATCGCAGTTACGATTTTCACCACAAATTTGTCTAACTCAATTTCATCGATTCTTCTTGCAAGATAGTAGTTGTGAATTTGAATTTTTCCATCACAAGTTAGAATGCCTTTCACAATACTAGAGACTTTGTGTGACATCCCATTTACTAATCATCCCTAAAGTAGGTGCATTAACTTGTTCATAAAAACATGGAACATTAAAATGACACAACATCATTAAAATCCTTCATTCTATCCGTTGTCATTAAAATACCTTATTTCAATTACATTATTCTTTTTTGTACACTATGTATCTTGTATCATAACATAGTAACTATTTACAACAAAGTATACACGGCTAAACAAACTTAAATACTAATTGGCTATATACTAGCCCAACCTTTATTAGACTACTAAACATCAACTTCAAAATGTAAACTGGATGCAATCTTAGTCTACACTTCTTGAAAGAAAATTTAATGCAAAAAAAGTGAACTTACATACTCAGTAAGTAAATGCATAACGATACTTAAATCTCAAATAACATAACAACATTTAAATATAAATAACTTATCACCATATCCATGCACAAAATAAAGAGTTTTTACTCTTAAATGTCGCATAGGTTATCAAATGTTATTATCACACAGGTTGTCATATATTGTTGCTACATAGGATATAGATGTCACTGTTACAAAAGCTTTCATATTTGGTTGCCACATAGGCTATAAATATTATTGTCACATAGACTATAGATATAATTGCCACACAGAATATCAAATGTTATTACCATGCAAACTATTATTGATTATTACCACACATGCTATAGATATCATTGCCACATAGGTTGTCGAATGTTATTGCCACACAGGCTATTATATATTATTACCACATAGGCTATAAATATTATTGCCACACATGCTCTCAAAAGTTATTGTCACATAGACTGTTATATATTATTGCAACACATTTTATGGATATCATTGCCACAAAGGCTCTCAAAAGTTACTGCCACATAGGCTGTTATAAATTGTTGCCATATAGGCTACAGATATCATTGCCATACAGGATCTCAAAAGTTACTGCTACACAGGTTATTATATATTATTGCCACATAGGCTATAGATATAATTGTCATACATGTTATTGAATGTTATTGCCACACAGATTGTTATAAATCATTGCTACACAAGTTATGAATAATGTTACTTGCCAACAACACCAAGTATTATTCTTTAAACAAATAAACTATAAATCTAACAAAATTTCAACAATATAATGACTAATAACAACACTGATAACTTTGGCAACTCATATCACCACATACTCTCATTCTAAAATCATAATTTGTCAACGTGTCATTAAAATAAATAAATCAAAAGTACAACAATCTTTTCATCAATGTATTCCTCAATATCATCCCATTAAACAAAATTTAATTCTATCGAGTATATGTTCATGGCATTTAACTAATCACATGTATAGTACCATTAGCTATTTACTTACCTCCTCCTTCAAGCTTATTTGGTCACGGATGTCCTGACTTATTCAATGCCTCGAGGACCTATTTTCCCAAAACTAGAAAACTTTAGGCTTCCTTCTTAGGTAGCTCAGTCTTCTCCCTCTCCTTTTTCTTCTTCTTCTTCTTATTCCTCCTCTTCTTTCCTTTCTTTCTTCCTTAACTCTCTTTTTCTTCTGCTGTACCTCAAATCTAAGCTCTGTATTCTGATCCTAAAGGGTACAAAATTCCACTTGTAAACCTATTGTAACAAGACAAAATTATGATGTTGCATTCCTATTGGTTAGAAGTTCACTTTCCTCTTTTAGTCCCTCTTCTTCACTCTTTAAGCAGCTTCATCCATCTCCTAATCCCTCGATGCTCCTTATACTTTAAAATAAGCTATATAACACCATTATTTCTGATGTTATAACATGCACACAATAAAAGACAATTTTCCATGCAACTATACAAACATTACATATTTGTTCAAGTGTCCCAAATGCATTGGTGCATGTGTCATCATCGTGCTTATGAATTCACATGTCTAAATAATCATTTATCCAATGCATATATTCAAATATAAAGTAATTAAAATTCATATAATTTTGGTTGAGGATGTTACAATTCTCTCCCTCTTATAGAAATATCGTATTTGAAACTTTATTTACTAGAACTTTAGAATTCTTTCCTTATTTACCAAGCCTAATAATGTCTTTCCATGGTGAAACCTTTAAAAATATTTTATCGCCAACCTGATATTCCATTTCTCATTTATGCTTATCAACATACCTTTTTTTTCCTGTCTTGAGTAGTTTGCAAACATCTTTTGACTACTTGGATTTTGGCCACTGTATCTTGTACCATATCGGGACCCTCTAACTATCTTATTCCTTCAACATCCCAACAAATTGGATTTTTACATTTCCTGGCATATAAAGCTTCATATGGTGCCATACCAATATTGGAGTGATAGCTATTATTATATGTGAATTCCATTAATAGGAAATTATCATCCTAATTGCCTTTGAATTCTAACACACAAGCTCGCATCATAGCCTCTAATGTCTGAATAGTCCTTTTTGATTGACCATTAGTCTATGGGTGAAAAATAGTGTTAAAATTCAAATGAGTACCCAAGGCTATTGGTAAGTTATTCTAAAAATGAGAAGTGAATCGATGATTTCTATCTGACACAATAGAAATAGGAATGCCATGTAATTTTACAATCTCAGTAACATATATTTTAGCTAGTCTATGAAGTGAATCTATTTGTGATATAGGCAAGAAGTGTTCAGATTTTGTGAGTCTATGTATAATAACCCAAACAACATTATGCCTTTTTTGTGTATGAGGCAAACCAATAACAAAATCCATATGGGAATAGATAAAGGATGTAACTCACGTATTGATGTTTGATGTTATGTCTTGATCTGTTGGTAGGTTAAACATATCGGTACAAACTCAGGTATATCTTTCTTATTGTTGACCATAAAAAATGTGACCGCATATTTCTATACATTTTTATACTTATAGGGTGTATAGCATATGGTGCATTGTATGCATCTTGCATAATATCTGATCTCAAACCATCAACATTTGGTACACAGACACAAATACCCATTGTTATCATCCCATCATCTCTAATAAAAAAAATTAGCCTTCTTACCTTCTTGTATTTTCTGTAGCATTTTCTGCAAATATGGATCCTTCATATGAAATTCTCTAATTTTTTTCATCTATCACAGGTTTTAACTAAAGAGAAGCCATTAAAGTTGTCACATTCTCAATCTCCAATTTTACATTTAAAGCACGAAGATTAACCAATGATGTCAAATTATAACCAACCATACCGACAAAACCATCTAAGGCTTTTCAGCTTAAAGCATCCCCAACAACATTAGCCTTAGTTGGATGACAATCAATAGTGCAATCATAGTCCTTCAATAATTCCATCCATCTTCTCTGCCTTAGGTTTAATTTTCTCTGTGTTGGAATATATTTCAAGCTTTTATAATCTGTCATAATCTGAAACGTCTTTCCATACAAGTAATGCCTCCAAATTTTCATGGCATGAACAATGGTTGCCAACTCTAAGTCATGTGTAGGATAATTCAACTCATGGGGCCTTAGCTGTCGAGAAGCATAAGCTATCACTTTTTCATGCTTCAATAATACACAACCTACCCCCATCCTAATGCTTAGTGTACACCATAAATCCACCATTGGTTGATGGTAATGTCAATATCGATCTCGTAGTTAATCTCTTTTTTAGTTCCTTAAAACTTTAATGACATTGATCATCCCATTCAAATGCTACATTCTTTTGTAATAATTTTGTCAATAGCCCAACAATAATGGAGAATCCTTCCACAATTCATTTATAATAACCAATCAACCTAAGAAAACTACACACCTCTGATACATTTTTGGGTGGATCCCACTCCAAAATGGCTTTCACCTTAGCTGGATTAGGTTGAACACCATATCTAGACACAATATGCTCTTAAAAGGCCACTTATTTCATCCAAAAGTCACATTTGTTCAATTGGGCATATGCAATATGATTCTTAGATGTTGCTCGTGCTTCTCATGATTTTATGAGTATATGAGAATGTCATCAATGGACACAGTTACAAATTTGTCTAAGTAAGGCTTGAACACTTTGTTCATAAGAGCCATAAACACAACTAGTGCATTAGTTGACTCAAACGGTAAGCAAGGAACTTATAGTGACCCTATCTAGTGCAGAAAACAGTTTTTGGAATATTTGGCTAAAAAACCCTTAACTGCTAATAGCGAAATCTCAAATCAATTTTTGAAAATAACATTGCACCTCAAAGTTGATCAACCAAATTATCAATTTTTACCAAAGGATATTTATTCTTTACCATTACTTGATTTAATTATTTATAATCATTGCATAACTACATGCTTCAATCCTTTTTCTTCACAAGTAACATTAATAATCCCACAAGGAGATCTATTAGGTCAAATGAAACATTTTTCCTATAACTCTTCCAACTATTTCTTTAATTTTTAGAGATTAAGTTTGGAAATTAGGTACGACTTGGGGAATAGGTTAGGCACCCAAACCACCCAAATTTAAGGATCTAGCCTTCGACGATTTTTAGTTCACTTATTAGTCGAGTAAATTCCCCTAAGTATGTTTTTAGCATATCTCAATTAAACATATCATCATCAAAGCATTATAAGCACACTAAAGGGAAAAAGGGACATGTAATATCAAATGGGAAGGCCATGCATAATAATCAATCATAATCATGCATAATAGGGGTACTCATATCCCTACAACCACCAACATAAAGAAAATGCATGTCAATGATATCCTAACATCACATGAAAGACATAATAACAATAATAATAACAAATAAACATAAACACATGAATAATAAGAGATTAAATATCACGAACATAAAATGCAAATGCAATTTAAGGGATATCAAAGGCCTAGAGAAAAAGTCTTAATAAGTAGGACCCTATGGTTATTAAACCCTCCTTCACATTGCTTTTAAAGAGCTAAGAATCCATTATAAAGGTTAGGATGCTAAGCATAAGAAATAAGTAAGAGGCTAAACATGTATAAGATGATGAACATGAAATATGGCATTATAGGGATCATTAAGATGTAGTCTTACTCCCCAACCACAATTGTATAATCACCAAAAATAAGAAAAAAAAGTATACAAGCTAGAAAGCTTGCAATGCATCCTTTTGGTAACAACAAATGAAACAAGAAACTAAACCATGCACCAAAAGGAAATTGTTAGCTCATGAGATCATAGGGAGTTGTATACCCTTAATCATTGGCAGGGCTCTTAAAATAGAATTTTCAAGACAAAATGAAAGAATAATGTGCTAAAGAATCAAAATCACATGCATTTAATTAAGGAAATAAAACCAAATCCTTATCTTAGTTGAATATTTTGATGGAATATGCATCTTGGATAATGAGGTCTACTTTATACTATGGCATTTGAGCTCTCAAGGTGCCCCAAAAAACCATAGAAAAAGAAAGAATTTGGAGGGAGATGAAGAGCGTTTTCATAAATTGGTCTCAATCAAAGAGGGTTGTACTGACCAATAAGTGTTTTAGACAACCTTCTATGTGGTTTGTATATGCTATTAAAGGTATGTATAGCCCACTTATATTAGTCTTTTAAGGAAAAAAGGAAGAAAAATGCGGAAGCAGGTTCTAGTGTGCTTTGAATGTTGTTCTGACCCTCAAAGGCACTTAGATTTGAAAATATCCTTTAAAATGCAGAATGAATACATAAAGATGAGTGGCAAATGCCTTGATTCTATCTTGGATCTTTTAATGAGTGTATTAAGATTTGGTTTTTTGATGTTTTATGGTACTTAAGTAAAGATTTTGGCAAAGCAATACTATGGTTTTCCAAGCCTTCTCTTTCTTTTTAAATAAGGGGTATTTATAAAGGAAGAGAGGTACACTAGAGTTAGAATAGTTCTGGTTATGCTTTATTTATGACCTATAACAAATAAGGGCCATAAAGCCTTTAAAATTAGGGTTTTATGTTGGCTGTATAGGCAAGGGGTTTATCAGGAATAAACTTTCACAAGGTTCTTTTGGCTAGGGTTTATTACTTGGTTGTATAGCCAAGTAGATGGCTATACAACCAAGTAATATGGTTGTACAACCATTTAAGTAGTCATTGGTAGAATTAGGCTTTGGGTGTTAGTAGACTTAGCCTTGGTTTGGGACATGATCCAAAGCTTCTCAAGGTCTTTGCTTTTCTTCCTTTACAACATTCCTTTGCCTTTTAGGGAATAATTACTATAGTTTTTTTTTTATCAATGGGCTTACATTTGAGGGCCTAAAATATGATGTTCACATATATTAATAGTCAAGTCCATGGTACTTATGTTATTATCTTTCATGTATAAGAGAGTTGCCTTACCATCCATGTCTTTCTATTACCTAAGGGAGTTTCCTCATCAGTTATGCCATGCATGCATAACATTCATTCATTTCATATAGATTATGATCCTTGTATAGATAGTTATGACTTGATGGATTCCTATTTCTCCCCTGAACTATCATCACATCATATGGCATTTATACAAATATTTATATCATGACATATCATTTCATTTCATAAAATGCATATGACCTTTACATAAAAATAGTATAGCATGCTATGAGCATTTGAATTTGGGCTAAGGATGCAAGCATAATGATGAAAAACTATTGAATTTGTTTCCTAAAATGCAAGGGGGAAGTTGTAAAGGAAAAGGAACAAAGCTTAAAGAAGGCTTAGATCAAACCAAAGCTAAGCCCAAAAACAAATTAAGCCTAACCGATGAAACACACTGCCACCATTTAGATGGCTATACAACCATCTTACTTGGTTATACAACCAACAAGACAAAATTTGTAGTAGGTAGAAGGTTCCATAACCTTGACCCTTATCATTCACATGGTTATACAACCAACTTAATGGTCTGTACAACCAACCTCTTGGTTATACAGACCACCCTAAACCCCTAAACTCTATAATGATCTTAGTACTTATCTATTATAGGTTGAGAATAAAGTGTAACTAAAGCCACCCTTACTCAAATGCAACCACCTCCTTCTATAAATATCTCCCATTTTGAAAAGGAAGGGTGAGGTTTAGAAACCTTAATGTTACTTTGTTGAAATTCCTTTTCAATTCACCTTAATACATAGAAAATAAACATTCTACTCATTTACAAAAAGATCTAAGGTAGTTATAAGGAATTTTTCACTTGATTTGCATATGTACCTTTGCATTTTAGAGGATTAATCAAACCATAGTGCCTCTAAGGGAAAGAAAATCATCAAAGAGCATCCATAGTATTTGGTGGTTTCCTTTTCTTCCCCTTTTCTTCTTTTTTTTCTATTTTGAAAACCTAGTCCAGAGACTAAATTATGGTATGTACAAACCTTTAAATATGTTGTATAAGACACTAGTAGATATGTATAGATCACTCTGACTACGATAACAACTTACTTTCACCTCATTTTTCACATATTTTATCTCTTCTTTAAAGGTGTATTAGGACTCTTTGAGAGCACCAATGACAAAATATGGATAGATCTTAAGTTCCATGACCTATATTCCATCAATTAATGGAGTTATGACCAAATGAAAGTCTTGGATTTCTTTGATTTTGGCATTTTAGACATATTATTCTTCATGACTTCTCTTCTTCTTTATATTGCATATTATATTTTGGTAGCATTATAGCAATGACTAAATGAGGGATTTTCATCCTAAGGACCTTATAAGCCATTACTCCACTTGGTTTAAGCTATTGCATGTCTCATATGTCCAAACCACCATCATAAAGGAACCATGGTTAGCTATCTAGCTACTCCGTTCATCCTACATTTAGGTGGTCATTTGAATGGGATTAGAATGAAAGATTATCCTTTTGTGCTCCCTACCTCCATCACATTTTTTATGATTTATTATACATGTTATTGGTCTTTTGAAAGTTTCCTTTATGAATGTGTGGGTCTCATATTCTTAAAATAGATAATGGTACCTAAATGGGTACTTTAGCTCTTTTGAGCAATTTTAGAGTAAGGGTGTAAACATCCTAGGCTCTTCATGTAAAGATTTAATGATTTCCCTAAGGCCACTACCATCCTCCATATGCATTTGCATGCCATCTTCATTCTATGTTCCATTATTCATGATCATATGTTTATGGTTTATTTGTTATTATCATCATCCCTAGTTTTGAAGTGATGTTGGGATTATGTTAATCTCAGATGTCAAAACATGATTAGGTCCCTTTGAGTTGGAAGAGCTTTGGTGATACCATCTTGCATAGATGAATTTCATTTCATTTTTACTTTATTATTTATCTTATTGGTAGTAACTAACTTGTTTTATTTTTACATGTAGATGGTTATATTTGTGTTATGTGAGAAGTGTGTACTATGTAAAAATACCTAAGCTAAAAGTGTACAAGTCAGAATTAATAAAGTGTACTCTGCGAGTACAGATATTGTTCCCATGAGAATCTAGTTTAAGTACCAAGTATCTTATATTGTCTAGAGAATCAATAGTAGATAATAATTTCAATTATAAATAAATAAATCAAATTAATATACTAATGAAGATGAGAGATAATCAATGGATAAAGTGAAGTTGAAAGATAATCAATGGATAAGAATAGTTAAGGTTCAACTTCACTTGATAGCCTTCTAATGGATTTCTAATCCTTATATAGTTAGTTCATGCAATAAGCACTTCTATCTAGTCACTAAGGTAGTCAGTTAATCCCTTTTGAGTAGAAATTGACACACAATAACATGTTAGTTAAAGGTTCCTCAACTCAAAAGCCAAGCATTATGTAATTGACACTTAATTCAAGACTCTAAAGTTAAGAATGGTTTGTTAAGGTTTCACAAACCAATAACAAAATGAGGAAATTGTTGAAAACTCTATTTCATGAAAAGCACCTCTGAATTGTCGGTTCGAAAACCTAATATAATAAATAGCCATTAGATCAAACAATAAACACTCAACAATTGCTATCTCAAATGATGCAAGAAACCAAATAGATTTAGATTAAGAAAATCCAATGAAATTCAAATAATATCCATTTACAATCCTAGCCAATAAGGGTTCATAATGAAATAAAGAAAAGAAAAGAAAACAAATAATTCAGCTTTAAGAATAACCATTTATTTATTCTTGGCTGCTTAATTCCTTGCACCTTTTCTCTCTAGAAATTTGATGTAAACTGTTACTTGAATGATAATCTTTTCCTTTGTATATTCCCTCATATCCTAATTACTGTTATCTTTTCTCTTAAATAGTCCTCTAGACATCCCTTCAAATAAGGAAGCTTAAATGCCTACAAAAGGGAAATGAATCCCTTTAGGATGTGAATTGTGATTATGATTTAATGATGCATATGGTTGTGCCATTATGCAATAGCTATCTTTCTATTTTCCTTCATGTGCATGATCATGTTGCATGTTTATATCCTTTTAAACTTTCTTCTCCAATGAAGGCATGGCCATGCGCATGGAAACATGGTCATGTGTCCCTCCAATGATTTTTGGCCCTTAGTAAGGCACAACCATGAGCATGGCCATGTTTCTCCTCTTTTTTATCCTTTAATCTTATTTCTTTGATTATTTGCCTACAAACAAAAAATATATTCATTAAGGTTCATTAAAGGAAGAAATTAAGCATTACTTCATAAATTTGAATGGAAATAATGTATTAATTAGTAGAATTATAAGACTAAACAAATTCTCCCAAACTTAACCTTTTGTTTTTCCTCAATCAGGGATGATTTTCTTAAGATGCAAATTTCACAATTCTAATATTTAAGATCAAGTGCTAAGTCTTCAAAAGAAGATTTTTTTTTTTTTATAACCATGAATCTCATTGCATCAGCAAAATTACTTATTCTACAAAAATTTTTCAATTTCTAAACATGTATTGTTATCAATCATTCAAATGCAAATATATATATATATATATATATATATATATATATATATATATATATATATATATATATATATATATATGATAATATTTTAAAAAAAAATATTTTTTGTATATATAAAAGAT
>CATIWR010659889.1:0-10070 GCA_949677035.1 Omphalea diandra | reverse complement strand
TTTATTATATATATATATATATATATATATATATATATATATATATATATATATATATATATATATATATATATATATATATATATATATAAACTTATTTCTATTTTTTTAATGAAGTAAAAAAATAAAATTGGTGGCACTCGAATATTTGATTTCAACTAAAAATAGTGAAGTTGTTATAAAAAAAAAGAAAATTATTTACAAAAATGTTATCACAAAGAGATTTTTATATATTATTTTTTCAAAAAAAGGATACTGCCATTCCTTGATTCTTAAATATCTAAGAGTTCATGAATATAATTTAAATTTTTTTTATCTTTTTCTGAATTTTTTATTTTTATTTTCAATTTAAATATAATAATATTTCTTTTTTTATGCAATGATAATTCTTATATTTTGTTTACTCTGTATTATTGTTAATTATTGTAAATAGATGTATTTATATTATATTTAGTACATTTATAAAAAGTTTTCTTTTTATAATTTGTTCTATAAATTTAAATTTAAGATTATTAATATTTATTAATAATGTTTATTTATTTTGATGGCAAAGTAACTAAAGGGAAGCCCTAGAATTTGAGAGGGAATTACGTAGTGCCGTGAGAGCGAGGATAGATAGATTTCGACGGACGATGCAAGTCGTAATGATGCAGATGGGGTGTGGAGGGATAAGGAGGAGGAAGTGGAGAAAATTATCTTAGACTATTATCCTGATCTCTTTACTAGTCAGGAACTAAGGGATTTCAGTCACACTGTCAATGCTATTGACTCCTGTTTATCTGATGATCAAATTGAATTTTTGTCTTCTGCTTTCTCTGCAGATGAGGTTCTCCATGCTTTAAATTAAATGCACCCATGTAAAGCACCAGGTTCAGATGGTATGTCAACCCTTTTTTTTTAAAAAAAAAATATTGGAATATTGTTGGTCCTGAGGTTACAAGTCTTATGCTGAATTCCTTAATTCTGGTGTTATGTCTGTTGGTTTAAACCACACTTTTGTTACTTTAATGAAGTCGTTGATTCATCAAGAATTCCTGAAAATGATAGAGTGGACTGTCTTATGGATGAGTGTATGCATTGTTGGAATCGAGAGCTTATTACTAGAATCTTTTTGCCTTTTGAGGTTGATCGGATTTTATACATCCCGTTAATTCCACAACGCCTCTCTAATAGAATGTTCTGGGTGCATACTAAGGATGGACGTTATAGTGTTAAATATGGGTATCATGTAGCACGTAGTATGGGGAGAGATTGTCTGGTGTAACGTCGTCCTTTAGTTCAGATAATCCAATTTGATTGTTAATTTGGCACCTATCAATTCCACCGAAGGTTAGGCATTTTATGTTGACAATGCATATGGACTTTCTATCTTGTTATGAAGTGCTTTAGAGATGAGGTTTGCAGGTAAATACATATTGCATTAGATATGGTAAGGAGAAGGAATCCCTTTTTCATCAATTTAAGGAATGCGAATGGACCAGAGGTGTAAGGTTGGCATCCCTATTGGGGTTGTTGGTACATAGGGTTACAGCAGTGAATATTGATATGTGGATACAGTTCCTTACTAAGGAGTTGAATCGGACAGATTTCTGTCTTGCTGTAATATTATTTTGGAACATCTGGTTTGAGCATAATAAACTTATTCATGAAAGTAGGATGTCCAGCATCTCTGAGGTTGTGGAAAGAAGTGTTTCCTATTTTGCTGAAACTCTGGGGCAAGAAAAGCGAAATGCAAGAGTTCCAGTACAACCAACTTCATTTCTGAGGTGGGTCGCTCCCCCTAGAAATGCAATTAAAATCAATACAAATGCTTTTGTTACTGTTGTTGGGCACCTTATAGGATTAGGGGTGGTGATGTGTAATTCAGATGGTCAGGTTATGGCTTTGGCGGGTTGACATCAGAAGGAGCGGTATGAGGTCGAGATGGGAGAAACTTTGGTTATGCTCTATGGGTTGAAGGTGGCGATGGACTGCGGCTTTCGTAATGTGGTTGTCAAGTCTGATGCAATGAACGTTATTTCAATGTTGAATGACAAAACTCAAGACCTATCATCACTCTATTCGGGTTTGAGGATATTCTAGCTTTATGTAGCCACTTTCAATCTGTTAGCTTTTGTCATGTTGGTCAAGACTATAATTGAGTTGCCCATATTGTTGCCCAATGAGCTTTAGAAGTTGATGGAGACATTGTTTTCTTAGAGGAGGTTTCTCCCCAATTTGTTGTATGTGTTTTTAACGATTCCTCTACGTAAATATATGCTATCACTTTATATATATATATATATATATAAAAGAAATCACAAGATAAAAGGGAAAGGAAAACTTTTTCTTTTATCTAATATTCGGCGATATCTAACTTTATTTTTTTTTTAAGAATTCTTAATGATTTTAAATAATTAATATTGAAACTTTTATTTCAAAAACAAAAATATTAAGAGAATTTACTAATGATATAATTGCGATTAAATAAATATAATGTTATTTATTTTTCTTGATTAAGTATTTTTACCTACAATTTAAAATACAAAAAATCAAAATGTATTATCACAGATTGATAACTATTACGTATTTATTATTTTAAAAATTATCTTTAAATATATATTATTTATGATATGAAATTTAGTAATGGATACTATTATTAAATAAGATAGTTTAACTGATTTAATTTAATACATAAAATAAAATTATAAAATTATACAAATGTGTTAATGAATGAGATTAGTTGAATATATGATTTATTAAATGATAGTTAAAAAATATTTGTGAAATTATAATATTATATAATAATAGTAATCTTTATTGTTCTTTTATGGATGTAATTTTATGGAAATTAATTAAGATTTCTATAAAATTAAATAAAAGTATCATAAGAAAATACCAATATTCATTGACAACAAATAAAATTAATTTCTACAATCATAGTATGTTTATTTCAAAAAAAAATCAATAAGCTGAAAAAGTCATCATGCACTCATCTAGATATTTTTTAATAAGAATGGAAATAATATGGTTCTAAAATTATTGTATATAATGTTTTAATTCATGATTTCAAATGAATATCATTATCTATTTTGTTCTTATATATATGAACTATATTTGTTCTAAATGCTTATATAGATGTAAAAAAAAAAAAAAATCTTACACTTTTTTTTTAATATAATTGAGTTTGCAAACTCTAAATTTAATATTTTTCTTTGTATCATTTATGAAAAAAGATAAAAAAAAATTATAAATTTACAGGGCCATAGAGAATCCATATGTTCAGAATTTTAAAATTATTATTTTCTACGGCATGAGAATTACTAACAAAATTATATTTTTTTGTATAAATTAAATAGTTATATAAAAAGAAAAATAAAAATATTATGAATGCGAACACTGTAAATAATATAAACATTTGATGAATTGGATGATCAAACAAAACGTCGTTGGTGATTGAATTTCTTTTCTATAATTAAGAGAATTTGTTTTTAAAAAAAGAAGGTTACATAACATAATAAATTGCAAAGTTATTATTGATTCAAGCTAGTAAAATTATTTTGATCACTCATTTTTTAAAGACATTATTTTTTATCACTTAATAGGTTTCACCCAAAGGTTTTTTTTTTCTTAATATGGAATATTTTACCATATTTTTTTGAATTTTATTAAGAAAGAGCAAAAATCATATCATAGATATAATTGTAATGTTGATATTATTCTAGAGATATTTTGATGAATAAATAAAATAAGAGATAAATATAATTATAACGATTTAATAACGGTTGAATGACAATAACAGAATATAATTATAATTTTGATGTTGGTCTAGAAATATTTTGGTGAATAATATATCTTAATATTTTTAATAAAATCATAATGATGAATCGAATTGTCACCACTCTCTTTTTATATAAATAAAAAATACAACATACATAAATAAAAGGATAAAAATTAATGAAGGTACTTCACTTCATAAAATTCTATGTAAACATAAGAAAAGAAAAGAAAATAACATAGGTTTACATAGCAAAAATGAAAATGAAAATGAAAATAAAAATAATAAAACCATAATATCAAAATTATAATTATTAATTTTGACATAGAAATCGTGGTTACTTTTTAAAAGTGGACTTAAACTAATTAAAAAAAACTAATGACTCATCTTTAATCAAAAGAAAAAATAAATCATAGGTTTTATAATTAATAAATTTGCAAAAATTATAAAAGGTGAACTTAAATATTGAATTTTAAAAACAAGAAAAAAAAATAGAAAGAAGAAGCTACAGTTTAAATAAGACATATTTGTAATTAAGACATTTAGTTGAGGGTAAAATGGTGTTCCTATTGTATATAGGGTATAGGTATGACTGAGGGAAACAAAAGTAATAGAACTTTAAAATAAAGAAGGAAAAGACTTTGAGTGGATCCAATTATAATACATCCATTGCTTAGTATTCAATTATTATTATTATTATTGAAAGACTTTGATTGGATCAAATTATAATTCATCCTTTGCTTAATATTCAATTATTATTATTAAATTGAAGGCGGAGGAAAAAATAAGTGGGAGAGACCAAATCTTGTATATGTTAGATTTACAATCAATTGAACTTATAACTTAAATTTAAAAATAGTTAAAAATGGTTAAAACTAATCACTTAATTATCTAGATCTTGATCTATATATGCCACTTATTTAATTTAATGTTTCAATGTGAAATAAATTTCTAATAATTATATTACCCTTCTAGAATCAAATAGAAAAAATGAAAAAAAGAACAAATTAGAACAATTAGACCCACTAAGATAAATAAATAAATCAATGTATGGAAGAAAAGGGGGAATTTATTTTCAAAATTTTGTTATTGTCCTTAATTACGAACATGCGTGTATATAGACTACAGTAATCGAAAAGTGCAAATTGGGCTTTTTCAAAATTTTATCATTCTCCTTAATTGCAAACATATATAAAAAATTTATAACTACAATCTGCTACAAGTCAATCCAGAACATGGGATTTGAAGTTTGAACTAGGTAAACATGTAAGCCTCACCATATAATATTCATATAACATTTGAGTCTATATATATGCTGAATCATTGATGTTGGACTAATTATATAAGCTCTAAAATGTCAGTTTAGATCCAAATTCTTGTCGAAGTCCAGATTTTTAGAAGAATGCAGGCAATAATGCATATGCATGCACGAGAAATTCGATCTGCCGACATGTTTGTGTACATAAATAAATTATTGATTAAAAAGTGGCAGAGTATGCTTTTACTACTAGTACTAGGCAAAACAAAACAGCCCGTTGCCTATCAAACATTACCCTAACCCAGGTCAACTCGTGGCGGTGACAACGATTGATACAAAATTCTTTGTGGCCAACGACAGACCTACTAACCTACTAGCCAGTTATTATTTTATATCCATGAACATTGAACCACCACCGTACCCTATCAAACATTCCTAAACTTAACCTACGTTGAATCGTATTACTATTAAGCTTAATTAACTAAGCTTTAACCTTTAATAATTAACTAAGCTTAATCAACTTTTTTTAATTTACAAAAACTATATTGAAGGATGAATATAATTCTAAAGCTTTAGGTTTATATAAATTACTATGTATCTTAATTGCTGCATGGTTAAACGATGAGGGATACTATAGTACACTCCAATACATATCTTACCAATGAAACTAGTAATGTAGAACAATCCATTCTTAGATTAGAGCCTGTAATTATACAAAGACTAACCAAGAATGGACATCCGAGATCCGTGATGCATGGGCCATCTACCTCTCAAAATCATGGGAAACTACAAAAGAAGAAACAAGAATTCAAGAAACCTTATTAGACAGCCGAGGCCTTGAGGGTTGCTGCCAAAAGAAAGAAAATAATAAGAATAAGAATGACCCACTGATGAAATACACATATACACATGGCTTTCAGTGAAGGGTACGGAAAGTGATGTGGATTCTAGCTTCTGATAGCTTTATACATCTGTTAAAAATGGTTGCTCCCATTTTATTTGTTAATCTGTCACTCTTACATGTATGTTTAGGATATTGGATCAGTGCCTGCCAACCTGTCAATCCTGATCATCTTAATCGTTTTAGTTTCCTTTTTGCGATGACCCTATTCAATCATTTATTAAGTACAATGAAGAAAGATGCATGCATATGTGAAATCAGGATTAGGGCTATAACAGCATCTGATCAAGTATTAGTTCATTTTGTCTTTCTACTTTTTCAACAAAAGATCCTTTTGAGTATTGTTTATGGGTTGTTTAGCAATTAATAATCAATTTGTTTCTTAGGAGAACATTCGAGTGGTCAAAAATTAAGATTTTTATTAGGATGCATCTCAGATAAAGAATTGAAAGAAATTGAAAGAGTTTATGAGACAAGTATTTTACATTTCACGCGATTTGAAATTAATTTTTATTTTTTAAGATTTTAAAGTGCAATTATATAATTTTTATGTAATATTATTATTTATTATACTTATTGAATGATATAAAGTAAAAAGTTCAATATCAATAGCATATTCGGCACAATAAATTTTGACACATTATTATTATTTTGAATATCATATTTAATTTTTCAATATCTATATATTATTTTTATATATAATAATTTATTATTGTGAGTTATATATAGTTTGAGGTTGTTGAAGAGATATAATTTTAATATAAATCAATATGTTTTTGAGTTTTTGGTAACTGTAGAAGTTTTAAAAAAAGATAACAAGAGAAAGAAAATGATAAAATATGTGTTAGAGGAATTTAATTTATACGAATAATTTGTTATTAAAAAAGTTAAAGTTGAGAGTTACATATTAGAACCTTATTAATAGAATGGATAAAACTTAACTAAAATTTGTCATATCAACATATACAAAACTAAATTGAGGAGGTTTTGCCATGTCACATTTTTATTTTAGCTTTGTATGTATATATATAATAGATAGATTAAAGAGCTGTCATTATTAATTAGCTCATCAAACAAATTTGAATAATCAAAATACAAAACTGACTTCATTTTTAAAATTGGAATCGAGAATGTATGATTATTAAGGTTTGCTATTTTCAAGTGATGAAACTAGCCTGGCCATAAATAAGGGATAGAATTAGAATTAAGGAAAATGACTTAAACGTCCAACATTTCAATCACTACAACAAAAGCACTATATAGAAATATAAATATTTGTCTGAAAAAGGTATTTATTTGTTTCTAAAACTTTTAGAGACAGATAAAATAATTAACTCCGATAATGCTGTCACAAAAAGCATTTAAAGTTGTATTTGAAGCAAGTAAATATTTGTCTCTAATTTGACAATTAGTGGCAAATAAATATGCCAATAATAACAATTTACAGAAGCAATAGTTTTGCCTTTTAGAGGCAACTATCCTTGTATCTAATAATAAAATTTTGAAACTGATTACTTTGCCCCTAATTCTCATTTTTAGGCAAAAGTATTGGCTGCTAATTTTAATAAAAACATATTTAATTACCTCTAATTATGTATATTCACAATATTAAAAAGATTTAGAAATTTTCAATAATAAATATTTATTTTTTGCGAAGATTAAATTGCATATACAAACAAGAAGAATAAAAAAAATTAATGTAAAGATCACTTTCTTATCATATTTAAATTGTCAATGCAAGGTGCATTAATTATAAACACATGAAATAAAATTACAAAGAAAAATCGTATTTGATGAATACATCGATATAATGCTTTCATTACTTGGAAGGACAGAAACTAAAACACTTGATTTTACTACACTTCAAATTCGTCAAAATAGATATAAAATTTTGTTGAAGAGAATTCATCATTGCCACTTTAACTTGTCTATCTTCTCTTGTAACAAAATATTCTAAAAGTAATATCTAATTTGATAAATTGCAAAAAATACTGTTACATACTGATAATAAGGCAGTACAGCTCTTCTTTTTTAAAGTATATACGATAATTGTTAAAAAATTAATCAGATATTTATTGTATTTGCTAGTAATGGTAGAATTTTAGAGGCAATTTGATATATGCTTCTAATTATATGCTCCTAACTTAAAACCACTTTTCTTATAGTGGACAAGTTTGTTTGTATGATTGGCTAAAAAATATGTATGGAATTGGATGGTGAGCCATCTGCATCACCGGCATGGCACGTGATTTCTCAGTAACCAACCCTTGCCCCAAATTTTTTTTTTTTTTCCATTTTGCTTTTATGTTGCTTTCATTGGTGTAGTGATGTTACATATATACAGTAGTACGCCATTCTTGGCTCTGGGACCCTCCATGACTACTAGCATATATGTAACACTACTTATTAAGGATTTTAATTACAGTAATTAAAGGGTGCTTATAAAAGGGTCGCTGTCTTATATGCTTGCAGTCATTGCAGGTTGCTTAATTTGAAGCATTATAGTTAATTCGACAAAACTAAACATGCATATAAGTACATATAGAGCACCAAACTGCAGGTGTGGACTCCATTTAATAGATTAGTTTATATGAAAAAAAAGTATCTTAATTATCATTTATTTATTTATTTTGATTTAGCAACAAGATGGCATTACGTAACAGTTAATTTTCAGGCACCATAATTAGCAAAAATCATGATGAATCAATCGATATGTATATAGAGAAGAAAGATGGCTCCGTTTTTCTCTATATTATCTTTCCTTGTCAATGAAAACTTCTAACAACTAACATGGAAGAATTAATAGAGGTGGTCCCCATAAATTGATGATTCTGATTTAATCTGCTAGCTACAGTGTCTCGTATCATATCATTCTGTATCACATATATTCATCATGGTTTAAGTTAATTAATTTTTATTATTGTTATTTATGCAGAAAATAAGAGAGAGAGATATATCTGTCATTCTATCTGATAGATCAAACGTGGTAACTGTCAGAGATTCAATGATTAAATAATAGGTTCGATTGTCCGCGTAATGATCTATATCATACATATGTATATGATGAATTGATGTAGCATGCATTGACACAAAAATTGATGAGCACCAAAAAGGCTAACAGGTTTGATATCCCTCCCAAAATAATTCTGAATTGGACTTAGCTAGAACGTGACTATGTCGTTGGATTTGGTGACAATTCCATGAGATACCAACCTTGACATTATTGGTTTCATCTTTAGAATTATTAATTGGAAGAACTAGAATAGTTTTTTTAAAAAAAATAAAAAAGAAGAAGAAAATGATATTAGAAATGCACATGGTACCAGGTACTTGCTAGGTGAGACAAAGGGAAGAGTGAAAAGTGCACATTGATGCTAATTTTTTGGAAATGACATAACTAATAAGTGTCATCTAAAAGACTAAAACCCAAGTTCAGTACAAATCAAGAACTTAAAACCATAATTTTCTCTCTCCCAGGAATGTTCACTCAGCCTGCTTCGCTTAAATTGGGTGTATGGAGGCGGTCTGCTAGCCATGGGTCTAGCTTTTGATTGCTTGCTAAGTTTTTCCTTGTTGGTTTCTATCATAAAATGTCGGCTTATCAGAGAAAAGAATATTGTTTATTAACAGAAATGATTACATTAACTGAAAGGAGATTTATGATTGAATATTTAGTAACGTAATTGGTTGATGAAAACCTTATATAGATGCCTCTTTCAATCCTTCTTTTTTTTATTTATTTATTAATCTCTAATTCCATATATTTTTTAAAAAATCGATATTTTAAATTCACAATTCACAGTTTTAAATGAAAGAATGATTTGAACAAATTATCATTTTAATTGATTTTTGTCCATGCCTATTTTTTGTTACATGGAAGAAGACCTAAAAATTTGCATTAGAATTATAAAAAAAATAAATAAAATTATAAAAATCAGTAAAAATAAATACAAAATTGCATTTATTGATATGAAAAATAGATAAACTAGTAAATAAAATAATGATATCATGAGTTATATCAGGTGATTTAGTCGATAATAACTTCAAAGATAAGGAAAAGAAATATAATACCAAAAAAGGTTAAAAAAGAAGGCGGTTCATTAAGGCGCTACCTTTTATGAGCACAAAAAACAGAATATATATATATATATATA
>CATIWR010659885.1:0-25131 GCA_949677035.1 Omphalea diandra | reverse complement strand
ACCCATTCTAAAGGATACAAGTTCTATTGTCCTACACGTGACACAAGAATTGTAGAGTCTTTGACTGCGAAGTTTTTTGAGATGGATGTTGCTGATCTAGAAATTTCTCAACCACTTGTTCGTGATGTGCAAAATGAAATTGCAACCATTCCTTTACCTTTATCACATGAGAGGATAATAAGAGTTTTTGTTCAAGTAGGTGATGGTGGTGAGGGAGCAATTAATCTTCCTCCTCTTATTGACAATCATCCGGAGCCTGTTATAGCTGAACCATTACCTATTAAAAGGTCTGTTAGGGCGAGAAGGTCAGCAATTCCAGATGATTATGAGGTTTATCTTGGTGAATGTGATTATAATATAGGTCATGTTATTGATCATGTATCTTATGATGAGGCTGTAAATAGTGTTTATTTTGAATTTTGGATTGATGCTATGAAAGATGAGATGACATCAATGAATCATAATAGAGTTTGGGAACTAGTGGAACTTCCTTCTAATAATAAACCCATAGGTTGCAAATGGGTATACAAGACTAAGAAGGATTCTAAAGGAAATGTTGAGAAGTTTAAAGCTAGATTAGTTGCTAAGGGGTTCACACAGCGTGAAGGTGTTGATTATAATGAGACATTTTTTCCTTGTTTCTTCTAAAGATTTCTTTAGAATAATTATGGCCTTGGTTGCACATTTTGATTTAGAATTACATCAAATGGATGTCAAGACGACATTCTTAAATGACGATTTGGGTGAAGAAGTTTATATGGTGCAATCAGAAGGTTTTAAAGAAAGTGGTACAAAACACTTAGTTTGTAAACTAAAGAAATCCATTTATGGTCTCAAACAAGCTTCGCGTCAATGGTATCTCAAGTTTGATGAGATAGTTACTTCACTTAGTTTTACAGAGAACAAGATTGATCAGTGCATTTATCATAAGATCAGTGAGAGTAAATTTATATTTATTGTTCTTTATGTTGATGATATTTTATTGGCTAGTAATGATATGAGGATGATTTGTGAAACTAAACAATTACTCTCTAGGACTTTTGATATGAAAGATCTTGGAGAGACATCTTTTGTCTTGGGTATTGAGATTCGTCGTGATCGATCTCGACATTTACTAGGTCTTTCTCAAAAGACATATATTGATCGTGTGCTCAGTAGATTCAATATGCAATCTTGCAAAGGTGGTGATACTACTATGGTGAAAGGAGATAAATTTAGCAAGGAGCAGTGCCTTAAAACTGACATAGAAAGGCAAACTGTGATTAATATTCCTTATGCAAGTGTAGTTGACAGTTTGATGTATGCTCAGGTGTGTACAAGACCAGATATTGCATACATTGTCAGTGTTCTTGGTTGATATCTTTCTAATCCTGATTGGGATCATTAGGCAGCTGCCAAGAAGGTAATTAGGTACTTGCAAAAGACTAAAGATCATATGTTGGTATAGGCGTGTGGATGATCTTGAAGTGGTGGGGTATTCAGACTTTGATTTTGCAGGCTGTCAAAATGATATGAAATCCACTTCAGGTTATATTTTTATGCTTGGTGGTGGTGTTGTTTCGTGGAAAGTGTTAAACAAACACTTACAACATCTTCTACTATGCAAGTTGAGTTTGTTACATGTTATGGTGCTAGTACATAAGCTATATGGTTAAAGAATTTTATTTTTGGGTTGCTTGTGGTTGATTCTATTGCTAGGCCACTTCGTATCTATTGTTATAATAATGTTATTGTGTTCTTCTCTAAGAACAATAAAAGTTCGAGTAGTTCTAAGCATATGAAGATTAAATATCTCATAGTTAGAGACTTAGTAAATAAAGGAGATATTGAGATTCAGTATGTTAGTACTGATTTAATGCTAGTTGATCCCCTAACCAAAGGACTCAGACCCATAGTTTTTAAGAAACATGTTTGTGATATGGGTGTTGTGGAATCTTTTGATGTGTTTGGTTAGTGGGAGTTTTTTGTGCTTATAATTGAACGTTCAAGTTAAATAATTATGCTACATTGCTTATTCATATTTATTTATTTATATGAATTGAGTGCTTTGTAGTTGATTGTTTTGCGTATGTGCACATTTTATATATATATATATATATATATATATATATATATATATATATATATATATATCAAGCTATGAGTTGTGATTAATATGCTTAAGATTGGTGTGATTATCTTAAGCAGAGATGATTTCCAATTGTGTTTCTGGAAACAAAGGCTAAGACATTGTGATTGTATTTTCAAATGGAAATGACAGCCTTATTGTGAAGCCTTGTGACAGGCTAAGACATTGTGTTTGTATTTCCAGATGGAAATAACAGCCTTATTGTGAAACCTTGTGAATTTCTCTTGCTCGTTTGAGCATGTGTGAAAGAGAAATGTTTGGAGGACTGACAAGAAAATAGTGTATTGATCACATGGGGTGATATTTTCTTGCTACACTACCATATCGGAATCTAGGTCAGTTAAGTTGTCAATATTTGTGACTATGAATTGGTACTATGTCAATAAGGACATAACAACTGCCATGATCCGATATTGATAATTTAATGTGGACAGGATTGTGTTTGAGATGTCACTTTATCAATAAACTATATGTTTTCTAAAAATTGTGTGGCTCATACTTGAGTTTAAAGTATTCAGTCCGAAAGTCGTTTTCGAAAATGTTTTCTTTCTTAAAAACATGAACACGTCATAATTAATATTGCCAAAGTGGGAGAATGTTAGAATTTTTATGATGTGGGCTAATATTAATTATGGGTTGGTTTTAATTATTTATAAAACGGACTAAATAATATAGTTTATTGATTTGGAGTAAGCCCAATTAAAATGTGATCAATTGAGTTATGGGCTTGTGACATCTTTTGTGTGCCGATATGAAAGACGGTCAGTGTAGACCTATTTTAACATGGACCTGTGATGGGTGGACCTGTTAAAATTTATTATAAATAGGCTAGGTCTCCTCTCCTGTTTTCATAACAGAAAACCCTAGTTGCTACGCCCATTGTAGCCGTCTTCGAGAAGGTCAAAGAGAGGAAGATCTAGCTTTCGTTTTTCAATCGTTCTAACAAATTTTCAAGTGGTTTATTTCAGCTTTTGGAATTATGGCTCAAAACAATTTGGGATTCAACGTGGAGACATATACGCAATTTGTTTCCGTTCAGTTATCAAATTTTTGGTGTTCTAAATTTGTGTACAAGATCCTATAATTAATTATTTTACACTCCTTACCCCCTAAAAGTAAAAATTTCCATGTGAAAAGCTATTAGGAGTAAACTCCCTATTAGGAAGGTGTTAAGTAGCAAAGGACTAAATTTGGTAGTTAATTGTGGGCTATACGATCAGCCTAATAAAACTGTGGAACATATCCCTCTTTAAGTGCTCGATTAGTCAAAGGACCTGATTCAGCAATTCTCTATCCTACCTTCCCAATCTTAACTATGAGTTTACTTTGTGGGAATGGCTCCTCAAGGTTAGAAATCAGTGAGAGAACAGTACTGAGTCAATATTATATAGAGATGTTGCTTCATTATGTGGTCTTTGTGGAAAGTTAAAAATGAAGGATTGCATATCTTCTGGAGAGAATTGTGATCCTGTATTAATTGGTCAAATGAAAGATAAATATCTTATGAATTTGTAGATTGTGTTGTGAAAAACTAATGAATGTATGCACTTGCAGAATTAATTCCAAGAGTCTATAATGGAGCCTGACGAAGGCTAGTATACTATTAATGTGGCAGTAAGCTTTTGTAGGGGTAAGTCCAAGGATGTAGTTGCAATCATCGTTTGGAATTCTAATGGTAACCTCACTGATGGACTTACATGTTGCAGATCGACTTTCCCCAGAGAAGCTGCTAAGGAGATTGATGTTCTTTTAGCTTTTTGATTAGCTAGTGATTTAGGCCTTCTCAATTTTTTTTTTGTTCCAACAAACATTTAGTTAATGTATTGAATGATTCTATAAGGCGCAGGGAGATTTGCTTGATGTTATGCACCAAGAGAGAGATTTTCTCTCTTTAAGTCAGTTCACATTAGATACATCCACGAAAGAGGTAACAAGTCTGCCTGTTGGATGGCTGATAATATGTTGAAAGAAAGTCTCCTCTTTTTGCTTGAGTATCTTGCCCTCCTTGTCTTTGTTCTTTGTTAAACTCAATTTCAATTTAATATATTCGACTTCTTAACCCAAAAAAGAATGAAGATCAAGCTATAAGAGAAAGATAAAAGGGTAAATTCCAAATTTAGTGTGTGAACATTTTAATTTTTTCTATTTTGGTACCTAGATATTTTTTTTATTTAATTAAGGGTTTAAACTGATAAAATCCATTTTAATATGTTGTTTTCTCTAACTTGAATAGCTAAAATCATTTTCATGTTGTAATTACTGATTGTTCATATTGGAAAAAAAAAACACAATATTGAAAATAATTTTACCAATTCAAACACTTGATTGAACAAAAAATATATAAATATTAAAAATTAAAAAATTAAAAAGTTTATACATCAAATTAGTAATTTACCCAAAGATACAAGAGCTGGTCAACTTCAAATACAAACAGAGCCACATAATTTTGTGCCAGATATAAAGTTATATCAATAAATGCGATTTTAGATTTTAAGTAGAGAAACTCTAGTTGTCTTCTTTTTTGGCCTTTTTTTAAATTCTTTTTTTATTAATTTTTGGGGTTGCAGTTGATTAAATTGTTGATGATAGCTCATGATTTTATTATTTTTTTTACTATTGTATCTATTTTTCATTTCAATAAATACAAAAATGTACTTATTTTTATAGATTTTTATAGTTATAATTATTTCTTTTATAACTCTGGTGAGAGTTTTTAATTCTTTTTTCATGAAGTATGGTTCCTCTTATATAAAGATCATTATTACCCCTTTATGGAAATGATTTATAATATTATTGAAATAATTGATTTGTCTTTTATAATAATTCAATTAGACTCGTTTGAAAACAAAAATGTTGAGTTGTGACTGTAACCACTGAATGGAGTGTATTACCTGCTGTTGTGAAAAATTCAATGTTTTGTCAATATGGTTGTATTTTTACAAAAAAAAAAAAAAATCATCACTTTTCTAATAAGATTTAATAAACTTGGTGTCTATAATTCATTATATATCATAAACTTTCATTTTTAAATTTTTTCATTTTATCCTTTAACTTTTGATTTAAAAGTTAAGAAAAATAGACATTTAAAACTAAATGAATGCAAATTTTTAACCTTCATTTAAATCTGAAAAACTTACAAATGAAATTAACTCATTAAGCTCTTTTCTATGCCATCTCCAAACTCTCTCTAATTAACTCTCATACAAGCTCTTAAAGATTATTAAATGTGAAAATGGAGCTATAAGATATCAAGTAAAATTTATTCTCCAATAAATTAGAAAATTATTATTTTCTAATAGTATTGATTGGTGCAAGAATAATTAGATTGGTCTTTATCCCCCGATAAATTGGAAAATTAGGGTAGTTATCTTCCAATAATTACCCTTAGAAGTATGCATGTATTGATCTGGTGTAGGTTTTGCATATTTTCAGAACCAATTGAAAAAAAAAAAATAAAAGCAGACTAAAAAAAATAAAGAATTAAATTGAATAGAAACAAAAAAAAAAAATCAATTTAATCTAATCCAATTATTTGTTCCATTGATTCAATACATATGAATATAATTCAATTCCTGATTTTGAACCAAAAATAAAAAAATTACTAAAATTTTAAAACTGTGTTACTAATTTAGTCTAATTAAAAAAATTAACAATTGCTTGGCAAAAGCGATCTTAATAATCGAGGAGGAGACAGTGCCTCCTCTTTCAATTTTTCGATGTGGGATTGGGATTTCCTCCAATTTCATATACTTTTTTTAAAAAAATTTTAAAATTAAAATCTTTATTTATTTTATTATGCATACAGAATATCATTATAAAGTATCTAGGAAGTACTATATATTTTAAAAACTATTTATTTATTCATATATATTATAAAAATAAAAATTATAAATACACAAAGGTGATTGATAAACAAGTCTCTAAAATATATACACTCGTATACTCTATCCATGATACACTCATAATATATATATATATATATATAATTTATATTTAATATATTTGAGCATATATAGCATGTGCAACTTATATTTAGTATATTTAGACATATATGATATATTTATTATATTTAAGAAAATATAATTTATATAGTTTATGTATAATGTTTTTTCTTTTGGAAGAATGTATAATGTTTTAACCTTATACACTAATATATAATTTATAACTATATTATAGTACAATATAATTTATAGTGTATATAAATAACTTAAACAACTTATATATAATATACTAGTAGCGAACTTACGTGTTGTGCATTATAATTATGATAATAAATTTTATTTTTATTATATAATTAATTTAAAAATTGGTTATTATTTTATAAAAATTATTATTAAATAAATATAATAAAATTTTAAATTTTATAATTATGTACAAAAACATTTATAAAAAAAGTAATTCATACCTTTAATTTGTTGATTCATACTTTCAAACTTTACGCGATATAATTTTAAAAGAAAATTTATTAAATTTAAAAAAAATAATTCATGATAATCAATCAATAAATACTATTAATTTTTTATAATAAATAATAAAATTAATAAATAGTTATAGATTACATTTACATAGGCGAAGTAGTTGTAATAAATATTGTAATTAACCTATATTTTTAATCTTGTGTGACATGATTTTATTAAACTTAAACAAATACTTTTTAAAAATCTATTAGGCTATTGTTATTTGTTATGTACTCAATAATTTTAAATAATTAATGAAATTAATTTCAATGTTAACTTCCTGTTTAGAATATATTTTATTTTTAGATTTTCTAATTCTTTGTTTAAAAGTTATTTAGAATTTTTTTCTTTTTAAGTTTTTCTAATTTTTTATTCATGATTTTTTATAGATGATATTAGCTTTTAGAGATTTTACTGTCTTATTTTTTAATTTCCTATTTATAAGGCATTTGTTATATGACAATTAATTTTTTCAATTTCTTACTTAAATTTTTTTATATGGCATTTTTTTTGTAGCATAATATAAAATAATGACATGTGACTTACTATAAACAATTATTTGACAAATGACAAACAAAATTAAATTTAAGATTGATATATATATATATATATATATATATATATATATATATAGAAACATATTTAATATATTTAAGCATATAACTTTCATATAATATATATAAGCATATATAATTTCTATATAATATATTTAAGCATATATAACTTATACATTGTCTATTTAAGTATCTACACTAATATATAATTTATTTGTAATATTAAATTTCTATATTTTGGTGTATTAAAAGTAATACAAAAATTTTTAAATTATACATAATAAGTTATTTAGTTTAGATTAGTTTGATTTAATTTAAATCAGTCCAATCTAATTTTTGATTCGATAAATAATTAACAAATTGAAATTGGATTGAAAATTCAAGTTTCAATATAATCTCAAGCAAAAGAACTTTAAATTTTTCCAGTTTTAAATCCAATTACCGTGAACATGTACATTGCACGATATATTTACAATAATAAAATTTAAATAAATTTAATATTTTATTTTTATTTCATAATTAACTATTTAATTAATAATTAAAACCAATATATAAATAATAACTAAGATTTAATTATTATTTTATAAAAAATTACTATGAAATAAATAAAATAATAAATATTTTTTTAAAATTTATAATTATATAAGAAGTTAATTGTAATAAAAATTATTTATTGATTTATATTTTAATAATTCATGATAATCAATTAAATAAATAATAAAAAAATGTTTCCTACCAAAAACTATAATTACCAAATAATTATAAATTATAAATGGATATATGTGGTAACTATAATAAAAAAAAATTGTATATTAATTTATGCACTCAATTTTGTCTAATGTAATTTTAGAAAAAAATTTATTAAGTTTAAACGATGTAAGTATTGATATTTTATTTATATTATTATTTGCTTGAATATATATATATATATATATATATATATATATATATATATATATATTTCAAATAATCAATATAATTAATTTAAATCTTTAATTTCTATTTAAACTTTTATTTTTTTTTATTTTTCTAATTTATTATTTAAAAATAGTTTAAAATTTTTACTTTTTAGAATATTTTAATTTTATGTTTATAATATCTTGATTCTCTATTTAGAACTTTACTTTTTAGGCTTTTCGATTACATGTTTAGAAATAATCTATAATTTTTATTTTTTTTAAATTTTCTATTTAGCATATTTTTGCATGAAATTGATTTTATGTTTAAAATATTTATACTTTTTAGATTTTTAATTTTCAATTTAAATTTTTTTATTATGATAGTTCAATTTTCTAATTTTCTATTTAAATATATTTTTAAATATGATAGTTTTATATAACATAATATAAAAATATTGATGCATGATTGTATTTTACATAATTATTTAATAAATGATAAATAATAATTTAAAACTAATTATGAGATTAAAATTAATAATATATTAGTCGTAAACTAACACATTATGCAAGATGATTAATGTAATAATAAAATTTAAATAATATAATATTTTATTTTAATTAATTATTATTTTATTAAAATTTTTTAAGTAAGTAAAATAATAAAATAAATTTTTAAAATTTATAATTATATATAAAGTTATTTATAATAAAATGAATGTTTATTAATTCATATTTTAAATCTTATATGAAATAATTTCAAAAGAAATTTTATTAAATTTAAATAAAATAATTCTTCATAATCAATCAAATAAATAATTCTAATAATGATCTTATAATTAAAAATAAAATAAATAGATAATTATAATATATATGTGTGTGTAATAATTATAATAAAATATTATTTATTGATAAAAATAAAATAAATAGATAATTATAATATATATATGTATGTGTGATAATTATAATAAAACATTATTTATTAATTCATACATTTAATTTTATGTAATATAGTTTTAAAAAAAGTTTATTAAATTTGAATAAAATAATTTTTGATAATTTATTATAATGTTTTTAGTTTTTATATACTTAAAATTTGAACAATCAATGAAATTAATTTAAATCTTAACTTTATATTTAAAATTATTACTTTGTAGATTTTTTAATTTTTATTTAAAATTTGTTTAAAATTTTACTATTTCAATTTTTAATTTTTTATTTAGAAAATCTTTTTTACTTAGACAATTAATTTTTTTAATTTTTTACCTAGAATTTTTTTGATAGAACTGTTTTTAATAATATAATATAAAATATTAATATGTAGTTATGTTTTATACAAATATTTAATAAATATTCAAAAATTATTTAAAATTAATTTTAATATTAAAAATAATAATATATATTAATATTAATTTAATTTAATTTTCCGTTTAATTATATTTTGTTAAGCACTAATTACCGTGATTTTTTTGCTTATTAACAATTTATTTAAGGTCATTAAATGGTTGGACCATCTCATTTCAAATCAATCACTGTACATCAAAACCCTCTTCCCTTATCTCTCGCACTTGGGGTAGTGAAAGGACAGTCGGAGACAACACAACACAACCATGGCGGGAACCTTCACTATCCCTTCCTGTTCTTCTTCTTCGTCTTATTCTTCCATTGTCTTCCCTACTTCATCATCCAAATCTTCCGTTCTTCCAATGCATATTTTCGTCAAAACATCTTCACGCCGCTCTTTTCCCCGTAATCAATTGCCTTTTATTCTTTCCATTCCCTTTTTTATTTTGTTATCCTCTATCAATGATTATTGGTTTTGTTGTGTTGCAGGAATTTACGCCTTTTCTACTAACGATATCAAAGTGGGCACCAATATTGAAGTCGACGGTGCTCCTTGGCGTGTTTTGGGTAACTCTTGCTGTGTTTTTTTTTATATATATTTAACTACATTTCATTATAAATTTCAATTGGCTATAGTATGTAGTGGGTTTTGTGTTGATATTTTATGAATTTCATTGTTGGGTTTGAGTAGAGTTTCTTCATGTGAAACCTGGAAAGGGAGCGGCCTTTGTAAGGACTAAAATCCGCAATTACATTACTGGAAGCACTGTTGAGAAGACTTTTCGGGCTGGAAGTGGGGTAATCTCTTATTTATGTTTATGTGGTGCCTTGTTGGTTTTTTTGTGCTCAAATTGTAGGTGAATTAAGTCCAAATTTTTAATTGAATGTGTTGGTAATGGGCATTGCGAATGTGTACGATTTTATGAGATGACATAATGTTCTGAATGATTATTTGTTCCTCTTAGGCTGGCGGTTGGTTTTTTGACAAATTGACTCTTTAAACATGCTGGGCGCATCAGTGATATAGTTTAAGCACTTATACAATAAGATAAAGGGGGTTTTTGAATATAATGGCCTTTCTGATTTCTGTATGCAAATTTCAGCTCAGTCAGTGTAAGATAGCAATGGTTCAAAGTATGTGAATGTTTCTGCATGTATGTGTTTACAGATGGTTCTTCCATGAATAATCTATTATTTATCAAATGTTTAGCCCTATAGTTTTAGGATGACAAATTATTACTTGCTATTTCATGATAAATTAAATTAGCAATCCAATCCTGAAATGACAAATTAGCAATATCAGGGGGATGGAGTGTACGTTTACAAGATATAGAATTTTGCTTTTGTTAAAGACCCTTATGATGTATTTAGAAATTTGTTTTTCCTTTTACTTGCTGCCTGAGAATTTAAGGTTATGGTTGCTTCTAACAAAGATTTCTAAGTTCCTTGAAATAGTATATGTCATTATTAACAGCATAATTATTCAGTCTCAAGTTGTGCCATTCACAGGCTTCATTTTGTTATGTTTTATATTTGGTCGGAGTAAGTGCGCCAAGGATGACTCTTTTATCAGCGGATGTTGGTACATGTTTTGCTTATATGCCTTTTTACTATCATTTCTCCAGATTGATGAGGCTGATGTATTCAAGGAAACAAAGCAGTTCACATACAAAGATGGTGCTCAATTTGTCTTCATGGACCTGGTATTTCTTGGTATCTGTATGATACAATTTTTTTATGCCAGTGAATCACAATCTTCTGTTTTTATTGTCCTTCTCAAGGGTTTTAGGATACTAATTTATTTGCACACTTACTTTGTACATCTTATATCCATCATTGTTGAAAAGCTTATTAGTAAACTTAAGCTCAAAATAAAAGATTTAACTAGACCTGATCAAAGTGTATTGAACCTTTTTTTTTAAAAAAAAATATATTATATGTTTTTCCTATCTCAAATTATTTGTATGACTTTTACAGAATACATTTGAAGAATATCGTCTCAATGAGTCAGATGTCGGAGATAAGAGAAAGTGGCTGAAAGAGGGAATGGACTGCAATTTGCTATTTTGGAAAGGAAAAGTATTTCTCGATTTCTTTTAATAGTCATACCCCTAATAATCATAGATAGATTTAAAGGCATCACTTCAGATAAGTTTAGAACAGGATTTTTTTAAGGAGACTTCTAAAGTTTGTGATTGCAAAATTATTCCTTTCCTTTCAGAGAATGCTCTCTTGCAGCTTGCATGATGGCATGTCCATCTGATGAAAATTGGATAGTATTGCAATTATCAGAGCTGTATTGATGTTCTCTTTAAATTCGTGTATTTGACATAAAAACCTATGATACATGGTTGGCCACCATTGGCCCAAATTAGTATTACTATGGTGCTAATGCCTTGCAATCTGTTTGCTCATATGCTTTCAGGTTATTGATTTTGACCTTCCAATCACAGTACAGCTCACGGTAGTTGATGCTGATCCTGGCATCAAAGGTGACACTGCTCAAGGTAATGTCATCTGGTTTCATGTAAGAAAACTCAAAGGGCCTGTCAGACATTGTATTCTCTAGATGCAAGTGCTTATGGATTCACTCGTAGAATCATAACATTAGCACTTGGTGGCCCTGTAATTTTGTGAGAAATTTTCCTTTGATGGATTAAAATGCACTTACAGGATTAGAGCAGATTAGAAACCACATAAACTTGTCTATTCTCATCTCATCATCATAAACTAGGGCGCCTTATACATGCAGGTTTAAGTGGTAATAAACAACATATTAATAATCTTTACAAGGTCATTTTAATTAAATTTTAAGGTGCATATATTATGTGGATAATAATTATATAGGGCTCGTATATTTTGATATCTGCCACATTTTACGAACTTTTTTTTTTAAAAAATAATCACAGCATGTTTCTTTCATCTTTGTCCTTGTCCTTACAATCGGAGATGAATTATGGCAGGTGGATCAAAACCAGTTACTCTGGACACAGGTGCAGTAGTTAATGTTCCATTGTTTATTAATGCTGGTGACGAAATCTTGATTGACACAAGAACTGGTCAATACATGAGCAGGGCATAAGTTTTAGTTTAGAGTTATTCTATTAATTATAATTAGATAGAAGAAGAATTGCAAACTATAATTTCCTGATTTCAGTAAGAAAATGAGTCAATCGTGTACTTGTAAACTTTTCTTAGGAATGGATATGGTTAAATTTTTATGGTGGGAAGAGATGATAGTTTGCCTTCCAGGCAAAGCGAGAATAACTTAAACTTTTGTTTTTGGAGTGCTGCAATTGTGTTTCTTAAATGTTTGGACTGCCACACTAATACCATTACGGAATTCATTTCGGGATGAAGCCAAGCCAACCTCAATGACAATTATCTATCAAGCAATTGGATGAACATATGTGGTTATTGATTGCCGTGAAGCATTTTCTATTGCCGGGGTTTTTTATTTGGAATTACACCTCGAGCCAATGCTGCACCATGGACATTGCAAGCCTGTCGATTGAATGCTCTGATTATGAGGTCATAGGACATTCCGCTTGGGGTTTTACGATACTCATACATGAGAACCATGACTGATAATGCCTGGTTAACCTTTCGCTCTGCACAAAATGCCCGGATCACTGTGTTAATGGTGGTTACTTTTGGAATATACCCATACCATCTGTTGCAAATTGGCCAAGGCATCATCTACCGTTTTTCCCATAGAAAGAGCGTGAATCGCTAAACTGTATGTACGATGGTCAATAACACATGCCCTTTGCTTCATTTTCTCAAACAGTTCGTGGGCTTCCTCTAATAGGTCATTTTCTTTCAAGAATTTTCTGCACAAACCTCTCAAGAGCCAATTCATTAACCTCTCAACCACCTCAAAACCATCCCTCTGCATTTCCTTATATACTCTCAATGCTGTTCTGATCTTTCTCCATAACAACAACCCATGCAGCAACGTCCTATAGCTAATGTAATCAGGTATGCAATTTCTCAGCTTCATTTTCTTCAACACGCTAATACCTTCCAGTGGCCTCCCTTCTTTACCATACCCTTCAAATAAAGTGTGAAAAGTGACAACATTTGGTGTCAATCCCATCCCCATAGCTTCATTAAGCAGCTCCATTGCCACATCAGGCCTACCTACCTTACAAAAACTATCCATCATAGCAGTGTAGGTATAAATATCCCGTTCGACAGATATGTTCTTGATATCTTCCAGCAGTTCAAATGCCTCCTCAACTCTCCCCATATAACACACTCCCTGCAACAAGCAATTGTATGTCTGAATATTTGGCCTGCAACCAATTCTACTCATGGCCTCATATACTTGTTAAGCTTTCTCCATATTACCCTTCTTGCAAAATGAATTGATCAATGCAGTGAAAGTAACCACATTTTGGGTTAACCCATTTTCTATCATGAGGTCGAAAACCTTTCTAGCCTCATCAACATCATTTCTCTTGCAGTAGCACATTAGAACCGTAGAAAATGTGCAAGAATCTGGAGCCAAACCATGAGAAGATATATCAGAATACAGTTTTAAAGCGAGATCAGGCTCATCGGCCGTTGGTAAAGCCATGAGGAGATCATTGAACTCCGATATGTTCCAAACGTGGCCATTTTTTTTTATATATCCGAGAAATTATCGACCTCCTGCAATCTGCTAGTTTTGTCATCAACATCTAAGCTTTCTTGGTTTTCTGGTTTAATAGACAAGCTATTGTCGTGCTTGGGAACCAAACTGAATCGTTTCTGGCCAATGAAATGGGAAAATTGATTTGCGTATGATGCTGGGTTTGGGGTGGAAGATATTTTCGGAAGGAAAACAAGCTAACTGGTATCTAGGAATTTGGTGCGGTTGAGTTTGTAAGTGTTCACTAATGAAGGAGATTGGTGTAGTAGTATACAGTGAAGGCATCAGCATCGCCTGCAGAGAGAAGTACACGCAAGTTTTCGCCGATAAAGAAATGGCTGACTGGTTTTTCTCTTGTATTGAATCCATAAATTTAATATATAATACATTTGAAAAATAAAAAACCTCATTTTTCAGGTGCAAATAATGCTTTAATTAAGACATTAATATGTTACTTTCCTCAATATAATTTTCTTTCTAATATACTTTTTAAAATCTTTAATTTCATGAATATAATCTTTTTAATTTTTTTTAAAAATTATTTATTAAGTGTATAATAAATTCATTTTTTTTAAAAAAAATCTATTTTCCTGATGAAAAATGTTAAACTGAGATAATAAGATATTGAATGGCAAATATACTTTTATTTGAATGACTAAACTTAGAAGTAATTTGTTAGATTTTTGTTTAAAACATAATTATCCAAGTATTTTTAGAAAAATTTTGACATTATATTTGAAGCACATGTTTTTGTTATTAGGAATTATTTGAAATTCATGTTAAAAAATGCAAACATAATAAATATTTTTTTTCACTGGCATTTTATTTTGGTATAGTGGGGAAGTTCATCGATATTAAAAATATTTTTATTTTAGTATACAAAATTTAAACTTTGAACCATTTTTTAAACCATTTATTTTTTATTGTATTATTAAAAATTATTTAAAGGCTGTTTTTTCCCTTTTGGGTTCCATAGACTAAGTGATTATTTGTTTTAATCATTAATTGTTTTTCATAAGAAGTTCAATCGGGGTTTGACTGGCATGGCCACAGTTCCATTGGATTCTCTTGTCTTCCAGTTTATCAGGCAATGCTATATATTAACGCCTGCATTGTCCTATCCTCCAAAGCCCCTCTTCTGAGTATGCTTCCCTGCGATTATCATTCAAGACGCAAGTTCGTGTGATGGTTTTATTTGGAAGGCAAGTAATGCAGCAATTTTCAATTCGCAGAGTCCTAATGCCATTGATTCAATGACGAGCCAGAAAGGATTATACAGAATTTCGAACAAAACCAAATCTGTTTCCAAATGAGGGCAGTCCCATCTGCCAATCCATATGCTCAAGTAGATTGGCCTCCTCCTCCAGCTGTGTCTATCATTCCATGTGAATCCCCACCTTGAATGTGAGGCTCAAGGCATTTTTCTTGCCAAGAAGACGCTCCACCTTTTCCCCACTTCTGGAGTCATCATAAACTCTACACAAGACTCTCCAAATCAAGTCAAGTTTCTTGGGATGTTGATATGCTTTTGCTCTGAATTTTTTGGGTAATGTTCAGGGCCGATCCAACTTGTGCTTTTCTCTTGTTAAGCGTTCTGCCAACGGTGTTGCAGACTGGGTTTCATCTCCTCCTGAACAGCTACAATTGCTTTTGTATTTTGATGCCTCTCAACAAGGCTTCATTTAATGACCTCCACAACCCATGACTGCACTCTTTGTATCGAAAGAGATAAAGATAAAGCCATATGGAGCAATCACTCAATAGTCAATATTTGAGAACACCACCCAAAAATAAAAAAAGAAAGAAACAAAATACTACAACTGTAGCCTCTACGAACGCATACATAATCTGATCAATTACCCAAAATTATGATAATGCAGATAAGATTAAGGATGAGGACAACGCCAATGCTTAACGTAGTTGGTCATTGGATCCTCTCTTACACTAATAGGGTGAAAGTTTTACTTTTATGGTAAGAGTTGCAGATAAAAAGACATGGTCGTTGTATAGCCCACTGCACATTAGACTCAAAAGATAAAATAACCAAAAATAGGAAAATCCAAAAAATTTCAAAGCCTTAATGATCTGCTAAGAGCCTTCCAAGATTTTGGGTTTTTGGGATCCGGAACCGGAGTTGGAACTTCCCTATTTGCCTTGCCTTTCTTTCTACCAAAAATGGGTTCAAACAATTTCTTCAAGACCTTGTTGAAACCGACAGACCCACCACCACGCTTCCCTTGCTTCACCTGGGTTACCAACGGCGGTTCCTCATTCATTATCGGTATCTGCTTCCGGTACCGTGGCCGACCCACCCCAGGTTCTGATAGGCTCCTGCCTAGTATGGCTTGGTTCCGTTGCACCTCGAAGGAGAGTCGCTGGAACTGGTCCAACATCGTGCTCTGCTCATCCCCAAATTTCTTGAGTACCGCTGCTATTTCGTCCATTAAGTTATGTATTTTTTTTTACTGGTTTTCACTTTGTAGGACATTGACCATGTTTATAGCAGACATAGAAATGAGATGGAAGCTTAAAGGGTTCTTTGTTTCGCTTTTTGAACGAGGATTGAGGAAGCTGTGTTTTGTAATAGAAGCCAAGCTGATGAACAGAATTTGTCCAATCAACTGACCAAAGTATCCACCACGCTGCTACATAAATTAAAATTACTAACCCATTAATGCAAGTTACGTCATTGTGATTATTGCATATCCATATAGGGGAAAAAAACCCGATTCGCTTTAATAAAAAAAAAATTTCTTACCTACAATGGTGATGTATATCATAAATATGGTATTTGATTTAATTATAACTTAAAATTCATTTCATTTGCAAAGAATTCGCTATAAAATTCATTTGCAAATTAATTTCTACATTTGATAAATATAAATAATAATAAAATTTATTTAGTTTAGTTATAACAATTTCAACATTTAATGAAATGTAATTTAAAATGAATTTTATTTATACCAAATATATAAAATGTAAATTTGCAAATAAATTATAAGATTGACTCAATTTAATTGTGAAATTCAGAACTTAAAACTAGATTAATATTTGAATGAGATTATTTTTTTAAGTTTAAGCTCAATTAGATTATTCATGTAATTTTTTTCAATTTTAAATACAAAATCAAATTAATAAACTTGATTGAATTTAAATTTGACTTGATTGACTTAATTACTTATATAAATTTATTAAAATATAAGATTAAGTAGTAAAAATATTGAAACTCCATCAAATTCATAAAATTTTTAAATCGAGTATTTAAGTATTTGAATTTAGCTTAATAATAAACTTGAATAGTTTGAACTCAAGCTGAATTTGATTAATATTGAGTCAGTCTCGAGTTTTTTTTTGAATCAATCTTAAACTAATATATATTATTAATTTCAATTTCAAAATTAGTTTTAAATAATTATTTATTATTTATCAAAAAATTGTGTACAATATGACTATGTGTTATTGTTTTAGATTATAATATAAAAAACTGTCATTTTAAAAAATTTTGAATAGAAAATTAGAAAAAATAATTGTCACATAAAAAACTTTCTAAATAGAAAAATAAAAAAAACTTTCTAAATAGAAATTTAAAAAAATTTCTAAATAAAAATTGAAAAAATATAAATAGTAAAAATTATAAATATAAAACAAAAATCATATAACAAAAAATTTTTGAATAGAAAATTAGAATAATCTAAAAGTAAAAACTCTAAACAACTTTTAAATATGAAATTAGAAAAATTTAAAAAGTAATAATTTTTAAGAAGAAGTTAAAATTAAAATTAATTTCACTGATTATTCAAATTCTAAGTATATAAAAGTTAACAATAATATAATAAATTGTTAAAAATTATTTCAATCAAGTTTAATAAATTTTATCTTAAAACTATGTTATGCAAAATTAAATATATGAATCAATAGATAATGTTTTATTATAATTATCTCATATATGTATATATAATTCGTAATTGTCTAACTTGGTATAAGTAAAATCATAAAAATTTCGATTAAATTCATTATTTTATAAATGAATAAATAATACTTATATTTAAATCTTTTATCATGTGGAGGTTATGTGACACAAGGTAAGCAAAAGTGTAACGACGTTCACATTTTTATTAAAAGAAATGCATCTACCATCAACTTCGACACCTTATTAAATTTCAAGCCAAACTTAGAGGTATTTTGAATGAATCTTTGGAGCCAAGATGAGAAAAGGAGCAGCCAAGCAGCTGGCCAGCCAAAAACTTGGCACTTTATTCTCCGTCTATGAGACAAGTATTAGAAGATTTCATTCCTTGACATGGTCTTGTGCTTTTAATAGGCTTGTTTCAGACAAAAGTGAATGACTCGATAGGTTGCTTTTCAAATCTGTTCTCAAACTCTCATTGATTTGGTCTTTGGGGCCATTTTGTGTACTTTTACCATGGTCTTCAATTTCCATGTTTTCATCAATATACCCATCCATGTATTGTGCATTTGGAAACATCTCAATATACCCATTTTCAAACTTAATTTGGATTCTTATTCGATTGAATACTTAATTTGCAGGATTGAAACAACTTTGAGACCAAAACTGAGACTTAAAAAATATTGACAATAGAATATAACTGGGAAAAATAAAGAGGAATTTACTGTAAGAATTTTGATTTATAGTGTTGTGTTGGTATTGTTGGATGGTTCCCTTTTGTTGATGTCCCTATGCACTTTTTATATATAATCTCTAAGAAATAACTGTACTTTCCATGTTAGAGGATAATTTTCACATCCAGTTAATGTTGAAGTCTTCCAATATTAACTTCCTCTAGAAACTTTAATTCTATACTCCATTTTTTTAAACTGCTTTTTTTTTTTTTTTTTTTTTTTTTTAATCTCTTACTTCCTTTAACCACCCATTTATTAATTAGGTAAAATTAGTTAACTAATGGATTTGGCCTACAAATTCATATAGGGTTTTAACCATGTGCTAATTTTAATTTTTGGTGCATGCAATTTTCTTTGCATATGTATATATGCAACCTCAAGCGCATCAAATTTTTTGATGTCTACCAAGTGCAAGAATTGGAGTTCAAAATTTCAACTTTAAACTAAAAAGAAATCTCAAATTATTCGAATTTTAATTTTCCACCAAATCAACATTTCATTTTCATCCACTTTTTGCATTTTAAAATCATCATTTTTTTTATCATCTACCTCTCACCATCATTTTTTATTTTTAATTATTAAAATAAACTCTCATTCCATTTTTTTTTTTTACCATCTCAATTTCAAAATTTATTTCAAATCACTTCCATTAACTTTTCCTCCATTAGTTTCCCAACAAAATCTCCAAATTAAAGCAACCTCAACATTTAAACGTTCACCCATTTCTTTTTATATTATTTCTTTTGTAATAGCAACATATAGCTAAAAGTCCTAGGGATGAACACGTGTACTACAAATAGTCTTTTCAAACAGAACACTTGAAATTCAAATAGATAAGCAAGCGTCGAAGTTTGAAAGATGAGCAGCCAAATGCCGAACAACCGAACAATCAAACTGTTCAGAAGACTCGGTAACGGATAAGAGTAGGTTAACTATTTCAAATTATCATACAGTTATATAATGCACACTTTTTTAGATATTTCAGAAAAATACAGATAAAAGTAGCGACTACTATTTTTAGCATAAATAAAAATAATCCAAAAGAGGGATGAGCATAAAATCTAGTCATCTTTACAAATGAAAAGATATATTTTGTTAAGTTTTCATAATTATTCAATTGTTCTTAATTTTCTTAGTATTTAAGCTTTTAAACTCTCTTCCTTACTCAATCTAAATTTAAGTATCAGAGTGACTGTAAAGCAATTAACACTTACGTTTATTTCATATTCGCAGGTTGTTTATCATCTTTAAAATCAAAGGGCTATCATTATGTGAAGAAGATAATCAAGAGAATTATCAATACCTGTTCCATATTTTTTAGGATATCCCGAAAAAACTCACCTCTTCTCTCTAAAAATTATATTTTCCCAACAAAAAACTCAGTAACCCTTAAAATCTATTTCTATCTTAATTGGCCAATTCATCTCCGCCCAAAAGAGGAGTCGCGACCTCCTCTTCTTTCTGCCATCTAATGTCGCTAGCACCGCCTAAGAGAAGCCACTGCCTTCGCCTTCTTGCCCATCAAGTGCTATAAGGAAGGCAAGTCGACATCTTCTCTCTCAGTTCCTCTAGCGCCATAAAAGAAAATTATAATTGAATCAAACTAAATTAATTTAATTTAATTTAATTTATAAATTAGTTCAGTTTGATTTAATTTATATTTTAAAATTTTAATTTTTTAATTTTGATTGATTTCATTTGATTTAGTTTAAACTGAATGTCTACTCTTATTAGAATGAATATTTAGCATTATTATTGTAAAAATCTAATTTTATTTATTAAATTATCATATTTTAAAATTTTAAAAATGTTTTTATTTATTTATAATAATAATTTAATTACGTTGTCAAATGTAATTTAATAATTTTGATAAATTTTATAATATCAACTTAATTTAACATTAACTTTTATTTGTAAAATTTATATTAAAAAATTTATAATCAATTAAAAAGAAATAACTATTTTAATATTTGCCTAAATCCTAAACCTTGTAAATAACTATTTTGACTGATCCTGGCCTGATATACGAAACGCATGTTGGGGGACAACAAGCAATAGGCTCTAAAACGATGCGCAATTTGTGACGAGCCTCAACAGCGGCTCATGCACCTGTCTCCCCGTCGATATCAATGTTTTTAGAATTGGATGCAATCCGTTAATTAAATAGATGAAATTATAAAATTAATTTAATTTAAAATTAATAAATAATTAAATTTAATATTAAAAAATAATCATTTAAAATATAATTAAAATTAAAAATTGATTAAAATAAAAAATTAAATCAATTTAATATAAAATTATATCATTTTAATTTTAAAAATATTGATCACAATAACACATATAATAGAATTCGTAATTTCATTTGTTTCATTAAAAATGATTACTATATTTTAAAAAATTAAAAAATATATTTTTATTATTTTAAATATATTAAAATAATATTAATTTTTATTTAATTGATAAAATTATAATAAAATTTAAATATAAATACTTTAATATAAAAATATATTGAAAAATAAAAATTTTAAAATATTTTACAAGTGGCTAACAATTAGTGATGGGTATCAAAATTAAGATTATGAATGACAATAAATATATATTTACATAATTTATTTTTATTATAATTTTTAAAAAAGTCATTTTGTTCAAAAAATAATTTATTTTTTATTAATTAGTTTTGCTGAGTGCCCTAAATACGAGAAAATATGAAATATATTTTCTGCAAAAATAAAGCTCTGGTCTTTCTTCTTCTTCACTCAAATCTACCAAATCGAAGCCTTTAAACTCTATCCTTCATAATTATTTACCGTCATAATTATTTACCGTGTCAAATATAAGTAGCCTTTCAGGCTACAATTGATTTTCTAATTTCGTTTCATTTTCATCTGCTTCGGAAGATAGGATCTGGAAATGGATAAGGGCCTTCTGTTTTGGGATTTGATCGCATAAGGTGGGACCTGGTTCTGTTGTGGGAATGGATAGAATTGGAATTGTGGCGGTGTTCTCGTTGTTATTGATTTTCTCCGATGTTTCTAATGCTTCGTTGTTTTCGACGTTTAGGAGATTTATAGCCGCCGATACTACGAATCAAGTAAATCCTCGCTCTTTGTCCGAATATCTTTTTTCTATATCAAATTTTTTATTTGATAGATAACGATTTTTAATAATATTTATGTTCGTTTATCTATTTATTTTAAAGGTATCTCCATCGCCAAGTCCTATTCCTGTTCAAAATGGTAGTAACACAACATTAAATGAGACAAGCAGTTTAAAGGATCCAAAGGTTGTTAATTCTTCTCCTAAGGGTTCCGTTACTACTGGTACCGCTGGCTCACCTCCTCAAAACAAGGGGCATACTCAGAAGACTGATGGAATAACTAGTAATAATGACCAAAAGAAGGATTACCAATCAGTGGTTGGTCTCAATTGTACTGGGATGCATAGGCGGTGCAAGGATCAGAATTCGTTGGTTGCCTGCATTCTTAGTTTTGATACTGGTAATTTCCATTGAATTCGTGATGTTTCAAGTATCAAATTTGTGTGTTTGTAGGAAAATGGTCTTATTTCTAGTTTTGATGTGAAGGAATGCATTTGGCATAAGGACTAGGATTGGTTTAAAAACTAATGAAAAAGGGTGTATGACGTTGGTATTAATTTGTAATATTAAGCTATTGGCGTGAGTGAAATTCAATTTCATCCCATATTCATTAGGTGACTTCCCTAGCTTCCTGCCGTGGTGTGAACCGTGACACATGTGTGGAGCAGGGGCAAAGAGTAAGAAAATGATTTTATGGTGGAGGAAGTTGATAACAAAACATGGACTGAAATGGCTCTGACATTGCGATATCTCTTCCGGTAAAGGAGGAAAGGATGAAAGTTCTAAAAGTTATATTACTCAAAGATAATTGTTCCATAATATATATTAGGCTAAAGATTGTTGGCTTTCAACCATGCTCAAGCAAGGGCAAGGACAAGATCTTTTAGGTGATCTCCCCAGTCAGTTGGGTTAGGAGCTTAGTGTTTCCATATAATAGGCAGATCTAGGTACGGTTGTGTCAAAGAATCCCATAGTGTGTTCCTCTCTCTATCTCAAGGTTAGTCCAAAGCTAGGATTATATGGTACAATTTAAGAGGTACAAAGAGTTTTGACTTGGGTTTGGCATTGCTCGATGAATCTCAAGTTCAGTTAGACAAGATGGAAGGTTGATATTGTGTTGTGATATTTTTATGTTCTGCTTGTATTTAATAAGTGTCTAAGGTTTGCATGATATTGCCTTTGTAGCATTTTAGTTGGCCTAAACTAGGGGAAGTTTTATTGTCATGTTTAATATTTTTTTGCCAAACTATGGAACTGTAACAGTAAGCCAGGTGAACCACCTTTAATTTTTCACATTGGCCAATATTTTTTCTAAATAAGGAATAATATGTAAAGTTTTAAATTGAAGTTCTAAAATATTTAATGTGTAATCCATCATGGAGTGGAATGCATACACGTGTGGCTCATGTATATCTTTACTTCATTATGTAATGAACGTAAGAGCACAAATACAAGTAATATCACTATTGATTCTGATAGTTAAGAAATTTTCCTGGATTATATCGTGATCTAGAGTAATTTGCGTTGTGGTCATCAAACAATGACCATAATTCTACGATAGTCACATAAGTTTATTTTTATTCAAAATGGTTATTAAACTATTATAAGTATGTCAAATCAATTTTCAGATGAATGCTAATTGGGTCTTAAACTTTTTAAAAAAAAAAATAAATATTAGCCCAAATTAACTTTTTTTTATTAACTTAACCCTATAATTGGATTTAACAGCTACTATGAACCTAAATTTTTAATAAAAATAATAAAAATAAGTTTTCATATTTTTTAAATCAATAAATTTGTTAAAGAATACAAAAATAAACAAAAAATAAGCGTCACTTTTCCCTCAACAACAACTCCCTCAAATTTTTTGTATTTTTTAATAAATTTATACAAAGTGAATGAACATATGGAAAAAAAAAAAAGCACCTTAGTAATAAGTTTAATTCATTTTAAATAGTAAATTAGAACATTAAACACATTCTTAGGAAATAATGAAGATAATATATATATCTAGTGCAATTCAAGTATTGATATTTTTTAGCCAAATTAAAAATTTTAGATGAGAGTTTTGAGCAATTAAATATTTTATCTTCTAAAGTACATAGCAAACTTCTAATTAATGTATTGTAATGGTAGGTATCTGAGGTATTTCTATTTTTCTGGTGATTAAAAAAATAATGTTGAGAGTTTTCAATATTTAAATCTCTAGTATAGTCTAATCTACTATAATACGTTAATTAGAATTTGCTATGTAATTTAGAAAATAAAATATTTAAATCCTGAAAACTCTCATCTTATAAATTTTAATTTCACAAAAAAAAAAAGCAGTACTTGAACTACACTAGACGTATATGTTCATTCACTTTGTATAAAATTATTAAAACAAATTATAAGGGGTTGTAGTTGTGAGAAAAAAAAAAAACTTTTTTTTTAAAAAGGAATTTTTTGTATTCTTTTATAAATTAATTAATTAATTAATTTAACAATATAAAATTTATTCATTATTTTTGTTAAAAATTTGTTAAATCTAAGTGCAGGGGGTTAAATTAACAAAAAATAGTTAATTTGAGCTGATAAGCACATTTTAAAAAAGTTCAGAAGTCCAATTAGCACTTTATCCGCTGGAAAACTCATCAAAAAAATTAGTCTAAAATATTTATAATAGTTTAGAGACCATTTTGAATAAAAATAAACCTTTATGTCTATTATATAATTATGGCTATAGTTTGATGACCATGGATGCAAATTACCCTCTTGATCTATGTTCCTAAATTTAGGAGTCATAATAACATATTGCTTTGAAGAGTTTAAAGCCAAGTTACCTCTGTGTGCAATCTTACTTTTTTCTTTTTCGCATTAACTCCGCTGAATTATGACTCTTCTAATTGTATGCTTGATCTTGTGATTGTCCAAGCTTCATCTCACATTTTAATATGTCATCTACTTTTTATTTCTTTATTAGGATAACTACACTATATTTTGGTAGTACCACTAAGCTTTTTATTGTCTCCTCTCTTTTCAGTTTTAGACCCAAGGTCCTTTCTTCTTGCATAACTATCAGATATTCTGAAGCCTGATGACTATTATTTTCTGACATGTTGGAGTTTCATGTTATGGCTCATAACCTAAGATCATCGGATAATGACTCCCTCCCTTGCTTAGAATATATTACTTGACAACTCCTAACCCTTTATGTTAATTTTTTCCCCCTTTTTTTATTCCCTAAAAATAATGGAAATATATATATATATATATATATATATATATATATATATATATATATATATATATATATATATATTGAGGACTCAGATAATATGTATATAAAATCTCTGTTATATGTGTGAGTGTTATTGTAGAGAAAAGTGACAGCAAAGT
>CATIWR010659865.1:0-33621 GCA_949677035.1 Omphalea diandra | reverse complement strand
ATACAATTTTTGGCTTCAACAATCAAGTCCAGTATACTTCTAAAGGTGATAACAACATCATAATTGTAAATTTCAATTTTTTTACAATGATGGAGGGGTTCACAAATCCTAAGGCACCATCGTCAATTGCTTTGCAATATACGTCTCTCGTTTTTCTGTTGAATAACACAATAAGAAATAAGTATTATATTTTATATCTAATTATTTATTTTATTTTATAATTATTAGATGGATTATGATTCTTATTTTTAGTTTAACTCTTTGTCTTGTTCGATAATGCTTGTCCTCTTTCTTTTTTTAATATTTTCTTTCTTTAGATTTTAAGTTTCATAATTCTCTTTTTCTCTTTTTTTTTTTCAATTTTTAATTTAGTGCATAAATGAGATATGGATTGAACAATTCAAATTTGTGAATAATGGGTTATGTTTTGAAGGATGCAATGGTCGCGGATCTTGAGCTAATGCATCCAATAAGATTGAAATTGACATTCAATTTCTCTGTATTGTACTCCGAAATTCATAACCAATCTGATGAAGCTTGCTACTTAATTCTTCTTATCACTTATCAATACAGTACTATGAAATTTGAAGTAATTTTTAAAATTTTTCTTTCTATAATCTGTATTTTCAATTCAATTGGATGAAATTTTGAATTCTACCCAAACAATATTTTTATTTTATTTTGTTGATCAAAGATGGTAAGGTAACTATATTGAGATTTGGTTATTGATGTAGATAGAATAGAGATAATTTTTGTATTTTTGTTCGGATAATTTTTTATAATATTATTTTAATTGTGTTCTCTTTACATTTTTTCTTTAATAAGCGATAAGAAATGAGGGTATTTTAGAAAGTCAAGTAAAAATAAAAATAGGTGCATGAAACTCATTTATACTTTAAATGTAGGGATGTTTAATAGATTAAAAATAAAATATTAGATATTTAATCGATTAAAATTAAAAGTAAAATGTTAAAATAATTAATCATGAATAATTCAGAGGGGGCATCTCATGCATTTGGCAAAAAAAGTTTGCTTTGCTTAGCTTCTTTATATAGGGTTGTCACCTTTCTTCCATCATAGGGTGGCACTGTAGTTGTTTTAGCCCAACCATTCACCGCCCTAATCAGTCACTTTCTTCCACAAAACTTAGCGGCGGGCGGCTATCAGGGAAAGATAACGGAGATTTTTAATGCATGCAATACAATGCAAGTGCGACGTAGGAATAGCAACGCGGCGAGCGAGGATGGGGCCATCTCCTATCTTTTGCGTCGCTTTCTTAATAGAGGAATTTTTCTTTCATTTCCGTCAATACCGAGAATTTTCACTCTACAAAAATTTTTTACAGGGTAAATTTTTAATTTTTCTATTATTTTTTTAAAATATGATATATTATATTATAAAATAAAAATATTTTATGCTATAAATTTAATGAATATATAAAAATATATAATTATACATAAAAATATTTATATATATATTTAATATATATATATATATAAAATTACAAAAATATATTTAATATTTTCAAATTTCTACATGATCCACTTTGAGGGTCTTTATAGGGATGCGAGGCGGGGACATAATCTTTACTCCCACCTCATGAGAGAGAAAATGCGAAGATTTTCATGAAGTGGATCCTCGTGAAAAGTGAAAAATCTTTTCCTATCTCCTTATTGCGATGCCCTAGGGGTTGAACAATTGCAAAAGAAAAATTATATTTACAATCCTCTATTTTATATTTATACTCACTTTAAAATTTAATAAATTATATTATTTATATACTTTAAAAAAATTACTTTTTTCATCCTTATTACCTATATACAACTCTTTTATATTATTAAAATTTATCACTCTATAAATTAATTAAAACTTTATATAATCTTTTATATTGTTAAAACTTATCACACTTTATAATTTTTTTTTTATTAAAACTTATCATACTCTATAAATGAACTAAAGAAAATATTTTTGTTTTAGATATTAATAGATTAAATTGCATCAATACCTTCTATTACATATAATTAACATAAATATCGATATGATTACGCTTAATAATGGAAAGTCTTATTATTGATCATATTAAAATATTTGAATTATCAAGTCTTAATAATGCAAATATTGTCACATTGTAAATAATTAATTTAGATAATACATTATATTTAATTAACGATATTTGAATATTTTTATAAATATAAGATTTTTAAAAATTATAATTATTAGTATAAGGTATTTAGCTTGAATTAATGATTTATTTTAATATAAAGTATTTGAAGGTTATACTGAAAATGAGTTATCCAATTAAAAATGAGAAAAAGGTTTGTAAAAATTAAAAGGGTAGAAAATGAAAAGAGGGAGTTATGAAAAGAAATTTTTAAATAAGAAGAGGATGTAAAAGGAAAAGGAATGTAAAGTGAAAATATAATATTGCAAATAAAATTTGGCATTGCAAAAATGGAATCTCCAATTTGAAGGCCCTACCTTATAGAGGCCACACCTGGCCCAACTACTAAAACTACATAAATTTCAGATAAAAAGAATGAATTCTATTCTATGCAAACAAAAAGATTCACTTGATCACTAATATATATATATATATATAACAAACTTAAAATCGTACTGATTGAGAAATTGATTTTATCAAAATGTACTTCTATCAAAAAAAATATGCATTTTATACCAAATAAGTCAGTTTAATTAGTAACCAAAGTTTAGGTTGCTCCCATGTGTGGAGTATACAACATAAATTAATATGCAACTAATTTCATATTACGGTAAATGAGATATATATATTCAACTATATTACAAATGTTTTAAATTTTTTATGTGTGAAACCATAAATATGTATCTCCAATTTTATATTACGGTAAATGGAACTTAAACACTCAATTTTGTTATAAGTGTTTTTATAGCTGAACTAATCTATTATTGAGAAATTTTTTTTTTTTTTGTTGGTCCTTTGATTAGATTATAAAATCATAAAACAAATATGATCACAACTTATGTAATCTTCTTTTTCAACTATAACATGCATTCATAAACTGCTCCACTAGCATAGCATCACAGAATAGAATATGACACAGATTAGATAAGGTTGGTATGCTAACCCAAGTAACCGAGTGACCATCCCATGATGATACAGTTTTATTGGCTAATCTAGAAATAGAAATTAACCAAAAAAAAAAAAAGACTGTTTTATAATTCAAGGTAAGTTGTATATTTTTAAGTATTTTAAATATTTTATTTTTCAATTTATTTTAATAATATTTTTTAAATTTTATTTATTATTAAACTAATTAAACTAATCAAATTGATCAATTTATAAATCAATTAACTAATTGGTTGATTAACATCTAATTGGATTTCGTCAACTAACTTCTACTGTTCACAAGTCACATTCCTAATTTTCATTCCGAATAACAAATTAAAATTTTATAAACCACTGGCTATGGTTAGTGCTCAAATCAGATCATATCTCATCCTGACGCCTTGACAATTAGATTTTCTGAGTCGGGACATTATCTACTTATCTGAAACTCCGGACCACCTTTGTATGAACATAAGCATAACTGGAGGGTCAATCAGTCCAGGTTGGAAATTCCACTACTCCAACATACGCATATATAATCTTTGTGGGTCACCACATTAAATTTGCATTTTCTTATTCCTATGCACAACACACTTCAAATCAGCTGCTGCAGCTTCCTCCAAAAATTTCAAACTTTTTATAACGTGGCTACGCATAATTGGTGGAAATTACTGCCAACAAATAGTATCGTTTGTACCTGATATATAGAAAACTTAGTACGCGCCTTAAATTCATCAAGCCTGACGTGGCATTAAATGGTACGTCCCCCACCGTGGAGAGGAGACACAAAATCACGGTCAAGTCAACCATCACATTACACTCGCATTCACGCACCATTACCGCAACACGCCACCGCTTCTTTTCGTTCTTCAACAACACATGGCTGCCGTTTCCATTTCTCCTTCTCCCTCACCGGCGTGGGCCTCTTCTGCCTCCTATACCACCACTAATCAATCGTCCTCATCATCACCGCCGGCCAACTCCAAACTGCCCATTGACTTCAGCCCACCCTTGATTGCTATGGTAGTAGTCGTGGCCGCCGCTTTTTTAGTGGTCACGTACTCCCGCCTTATTTCTCGCTACCTCATCCTCGGCCTCCGCCGCTGGCGTAGATGGCGTCGCCGCATTTATCTCCCTTCTTCCAACGGCGACCTCGACTCTCCTCCGCCGCCTCTTTTTGACTCCCCTGATGGATTCCATATCTGCTCTCCTTACGGACTCGACGAGTCCGTCATCAAGACGCTGCCTCTCTTCCTCTACACCGCCAAGACCTGTGGAGGTGGAGGCGGAAAACAGAGCAAAGACTGCGCAGTGTGCTTAGTGGAGTTCGAAGAAAACGATTACGTCCGTACACTACCTGTCTGCGATCATGCATTCCACGTGGATTGCATTGATATCTGGCTTAGGTCTCACGCCAATTGCCCCCTCTGCCGGGCCAGAATATTCCGTTCGGAATCTCCGTTTATTCCAGTGATGGCAGCTAGGATCCGGCCAAGCCTGGACGAGTCGATTCTGCATGATATCAGTCTCGAACCGATAGTTCAATCGCTGCCTCATTCGCATGTCAGCACGACAGCAACTGCAGCGACAACCTTCACGGCGACCGAGACCGAGATAACGCCGTGCGTTGAGGAAGCGTCCCCTAGGAGGAATAGCAGCACCGATGATAGATTCAACGGCCGTGATATGTTCCTGAAACGGTCGTACTCGTTTGGTTTCGAACGGAGTTTAGCGTCGGAGAGGATGTTGATGATGGAGCCAGCGACCGCTTCGCCTTGGCGATCCAGGAGAGGAAGTTTCTGGAGTAAACGTCCATCGCCGTTTGGATCGTTGCCAAAACCAAGGGTTTTCTCATTTAGATACTACAGAGGGATGAAGTCGCCGTTTTTCAGACGGAGAGGGTCAGGATTCTATCCGTTGTCAGAGAGAATAGCCGTAGGAGGATCGTCGCGGCGGAGCAAGTCGATGGCGAGCCCTATGTTTTTAAGGTCGTCGGTGGCAGCGTTCTCGTCGAGTAGGCTGAGGTGTGGGGATCCGGAGGCACTGTTGTCACCGGAAAGGTACAACAGCAGAAGGTAGGGACGACACGTGGAGGGACGTGATTCGACTGTTCAGGGAGAATGGACGGTCGGAGATAGGGGTCGCGGGGGGGGGGTATTAAATGGAAATGGAAACAGAACAGGCATGCGGGAGAGAGGGAGTTAATGAGAGTAGTGAGGGTCATTAATTGGAAGATGGGGAGAGGCATTTAATGTGTAAATCGACGAGAGAGGGTATACTAAGACATTAAATTGAAGAAGACGAAGAAGAAAGTGAAATTGAAAAAAATAATTTTGTTTCTTGGTAATTGAATTTTTCTCTCTCCCATTAATTAATGAAGAAGAGAGGCTAACTTTGTACAGAAGAATAGGTGGGAAGTAGATGACAATGGCGGTGGGTTCGAGAGGCTTAGCCCACCCATGTGGAAGGAGGTTGAGAACAGAATGCAGCAGGTACCTCTATGATGTCTAGTTTTGGCTCATTTAAAGCACTCTGTTTGAAATGTGAGGACTGAGAATGCATTTCTCTTTGGGATTTCGGTTCTTTTTCCATTTTGCTTTCGTTTTTTTGGGGGATGGCATGTTGCAAGCTTTGCTTGTGTTGAAATTTGGCTGGTTAGACAACCTTTTTTTTGGTTAGTGGATATTGTTTTAAATTTAACATACGATAGAGAGAAATGTTAGCCGTTGTCCATTCAAATGTTTTTAACAATCTTTATTTAATTGATTTATATTATTGTTTTGAATTTTAACATTTGAAAGATTATGTAAAAAGTAAATATTATAATGTTTTATGTAATATACTATATTTAAAATTTAAATAATAATTTTATTAATATTTGTAATTATTTGTCACTTTAAATAATTTTTATTTCTAATGAAGATACTATAAGTAGTTAATAGATTATACATGTACGGCACTATATTGCAATGGTACATAGAATTTACTTATGCAAAATCTTTATATTTAATTGTAATTTTTTATTTATTATAATGAAATATTTAATATAATATGTAATTTTTAAAATTTTAATTTAAAAGTGATGTGAATTAATCAATTAAAAAAATACTGAAGAGTATTAATAAGTGATTATCACTAATGCTTTTTTATATTAAAATATATTCTTTTTAGATGATACTGAAGTTATAAAAATATTATGATATTTCAATATTTGTGGTGATATATTTCATTATTTTATTTGTACATCTATATTTTAGTTTTTGTTTTAATTCTTAATGTAAATTATGCAAATTATAAATTTAAACTCTCTGTCTCGTTGGGTCCGACTAAAAATAAAACGTTAAATTCATTTGGACTGGGTCAGCAATAACAGGTATTGGATGGAATGCTTGTGATACTGATCAACTCGTTACGTTCAACAAAAGTTACCACATCAATATTATTAGACCAAAATTTTTCTTTCTCATCTCATTGCTATCAATTGATCTCACATGGTAATCGTAGTCTCTTTTTTTTTTTTGAATTGAAAATCCTTAATTAATTATAATCCAACAACCAGCACAACTTAAGAAAAATTGGAGTCTTAGACCAATCAATGAAATTGAAAGGGTGCATAATTTTTTAGAGTAATTGCTGTAGTACTACGGTTTTTTTTTAAATGCATTCATTCACATTACAATACGACTTTTCAGCATGGTTCTTTCTCAATTATTCACCAGAATCTCTACAATATTATTTTTCTTTGTCTAAGAGTTGACTCCAAGATTTGAACACAAACATTAAATAAATTATTAGTTCTGAAATTGTTTCCATACCTTCGAGTTTAATTTCAAATTGCTTCCATAGTGTGTGCATATAGATTATATAAATTGGTGGTCTTTCTGTCTTTTTTTTTTTTTTAAATACGATGAACAATTTTTAAGCATTACTCAATATGTTTTCTTTTTAAGTAATTCAAAACAGTCTTATTTTCATGAAAAATTATCTTATCAATCTTCCAACAAATTCAAACTCAAAACACAAAAAGTAGCACATTTTCCTACCATTTAAAATCAATATTCATGTCACCATTTCCTTGTGATTGAGTAGGAGATATCCAATTTCCTTCATGATCACAGTTTCATAACAACTAGGTAAGTGATAGATTACAGAAGAAAAATAACACCCCCACACCGTAATTCCCCTGCTCTACCCAGAACTAGCCTTATTGTAATCTTCCAACTCTTCAAATTTGAGGATCAATGTGAGACTTATTCCAAATTAGCATTTTTCTTCTAGCAGGCAATCACATTAGATAATAACACAAATCACAGATTGAATAAAGCTCTTCTTTTAGAATATGCCTTACAACCAATAAGTTCACACCATTTACAACGTATGCCCCCATTTTTATAGGTTACATACGCTGCCATGTGATGAACAAAAGGGACAATTTTAGTGATTTTTTAAAGAGTGGAAAGTGGTGATGATATGATATTTTTTTGGTCCTTCAAAGTTGAAATTACTGGTAAACTTTTGAAGTAGTGAACTTATTTATCCAATACAACCTGTATAGCTTATGAGAAATCAAGGTCCAATGAGTGAGCTTTCAGGAAATGAGGGAATTGGGATTTAGGATTCCTAATTTCCTGTCCTAGAACTTAGATTTAACATGACTCAGATCATCAACAGAAATTCCTCCTCACAGCTTTTCCACTAGCTTTATATCTTATTCTTCCTTTAACACCTTGTCAAGTTGTAGAATCCCTCATTAATGTTCTCTTTGTTACCAATATCAAATCTTCAACACTCAAACCAAGAATGTTCCTATTTTGCTAATATAATGATCATAAATCATTATGTTTATGTTGTTTCTGTGTCCATTTTTCCAAGAATGAAAAGACAGTCAACACAACAAACGAATACAGACACACCTGTACTGTCAAGATCAATATGGTGAAGGACTGAGTAATATACATTATCCATCACACATTGCCGCAAATTCCTCCTGTTTTCTCCTTTAAAAAAAAAAGGAAATATATATTTGAAAAAAAAAAAAAAAGAGTTTCTCCTCTTAAAAAGCTAAATCAAATCCATGCATGTTCAGAGGTAAGCCAAGTGCAAAAGTAAATGAAAAGGTTAAACATGAAGTAAATAGTTTGGACTCACATCAGCAAAGCAGCAATTACAAATATGTCAAGAGTTATAGGGCTAGTGAGTAGTGAAGGATCTACAGGACAGACAAGAACCACACTAACTAGCCAATGGATTACCAAGCAAAAGGACCACATGTAAAATTTCAAGAAGTGAAAAGCAGTCACCCCGTCCGAGAAGATAAGCAATCCCAAAAATCCTGGATTTCAGTACTAATGGTCTCAAAGCGACATATAATATCTTCGTTTTGTCCTCGGAAGGCATCAGTCTCAACAATCATCCACTCCATGCTTTCTCGATCAGCTTTAACCAAATCTTGCCTTTGCCGAAGAAACTCAATAAGTTGGGAGTGCAAATAATCAATCCTGTTTCCAAAATTTTCTATCTTGGTGCGCAAAGACCTCACATCTGCCATAATTAACTCCAGGAGGAGGAAGATATCTCCAACAGTCTTCTCTTGCCCTTGGCTTCTAAGCAGAGAGACGAGGGACCGCAAATGCTCAATCTTCCTTTGCAATTCATCCAGGTTGGAGTTCATAGTCATGGTCTTCATGTCCTCCTTCATGCCCCTTACAAGGAGGAAAATACCTTCAATCATACTTGGCTGCCTAGCTTCCTCTGAGCATTGTCCTTCCTCCACAGCAAGAACACAGTTAGGACATGGAGAAGCAGAAGATGCAGGATTTGGCAAAGACATTGAAGTATTGGCACACAAAGATGTTTGTAGGGCAGTTGAGTCCGGTGAAGCTGAGGGAAGAGAAGCATATTGAATTTCATTAACATCCAGATTCTCATGAGATAGGATTTCCGAACGTTGCTGCACAACAACTTTATCCTTCTTAAGAAACCAGCCCCTTTCACTTTTAACATAGCCCATCTTATGCAAAGTAGCCTCATTGTAAACATTTGAACACTTCAATTCTTCACCCTCCTCTTCCTCAAGAGAGACTTTAAAATGCTTGAAAATAGATGTGAGAATCATTCCATATGGCAAACAACCATTTCTCTTTTCTGAGCGCGCAATCATATGAGACAACACCACAAATGGCAGATTAAATGGCTTCCCTTTAAGAACATGAAACATAACCAACAAATCCATGGACAATACACAGTTAAAGCTCGTCTTTCTAGGTAGAATTATATGCACAACCATGTGGTGAAGCAATTTCGTTTCCAAATTCAACTGGCAAGCGTTAACTTTTGACACTTGAGACACATCAGGATTATCAAGAATAGTCCTGAGAGCTTCTACTCTACTTACACCAGCATCATCATCTACCCACTTATTATCATTATTCTCATATATCTCAGTCCCTACGTTAGGAATTCCAAGAATTGTCTTCAACAACTTATGATTCAACCTAATTTCCTTCCCTTTCACATAAGAACAAATCTGGGTTTTATCAGCATCATATGTTAAATTGCCATAAAATTGCCTGACCAACTCAGGATAGAATTTTTGTTTCATACACACAAAAGATACCCAATTCATATCTTTCAGCCATTCAAAAAAATTAAATCTTTCTTGAGTAAAGAAATCCAAATCAACAGACCTACCAGGAACAATTTCTCCAGAATGGTGAGACTGAGGCCGTTTTTGACGCTTGTTGAGTTCTCTGTCCGGCTCTAAACCATGGGTAGGTGAAGATTTGTTCTTTCTTGAAGAGGATGATCGAGTTTCAGGAGCCATTGAAATGATTGGTGGGTTTTTGGGTTAAAGATTGGAACTTTATAAGTTTGTCTTCAATGGGGAATGGATAAATTAGAGAAAACAGAAAAAAGAAGAGGGCGAATCTCTCTCGTATCAGGAAAAGGGAAGAGAAGCCATGGATAGATTTTCACATCTGTTGTTAAACAAAAACCCGGAAGAACTGGAAGTTTTAAATATATCTTCAACATTAAAAATTGAAATGCATTCCCACTTTTCTTTTTTGAAACATCATAAAATTTATAGTCACTTTAATTAAATTAGATAATATATATTTATTTTTTATTAAATATAATAAAAAATATAAATAAAAAAATATATTATAAATTATGCATTGCCAAAATATTAAATATATTTTTTAAAACAATATAAAAAATGAAACTAATAATATTTTTTAATAGATGGAGTATTTTTAAAATGAAAAATATCTTCTATATTTAAAGTTTGAATTGCTCAACAAAATTATTTAATAAAACTATTTTTAATTAAAAATTAAGTTATTTTTAGAAAAAATAAAAAAATATATTTTCTGAATTTTAATAAAATTATTGAATAACTTATAAATAAGTATATTATGAATAACTTATAAAATAATTGTAAAAACACATATAAGATTATCACTAATCAATAATTATTACCTGCCTCCATGGATTGCTAAGGATTGGTGATAGTTGTCAAAATTTATAAGTTTATATCCATTTTTATATATTTAACAATAAATATAAAAAATTTCTGTAATTTAAATAGTTTTATTATAATACACTTCAAATGTCAAAATATTATTTTTCATTGTTTTTCAGTATTTCAATCCAACAATAAAAAATAAATTATTTTTATAAAATAGTTTCTTTGAAAATATTTTTCTCAAATGCAAAACAGTTCATATGGTATTTATTTAATATAGAAATTTCTTAAGGGATGAGGAGATGCTTGCTTAAGACCGCATTGAATCCCCCGATCTAATGTTTAATTTATTAGGGCTTGTGTGACGTGCCATAAACAAATATAAAACTTGCATTTTTTAGAAAAATTTATCCCAAATTGTATTTTTTATTAATAAAATTTTATCTCAAATCAACTTGCAACCTTTTAGATATCAGAAAATATCAAGGTGTAAGCATAAAAAAATAAATTTTAAAAAAATAAAATTTACTTTATCTCCAATGTAAGATATATATAAAATAATTCAAATTGAAAAAAATTCATCAAATTGAATCATTAAAAATTTTAATTTGATTTGAATGAGGTTCCGTATTTTTTTTTAATTTTAATGAGTTTGATTTTAATAAAAATTTAATTTAATCAAACTAAATCAAAGTTGCTTTAAATTTAATTAAAGTATGCTTTAAATTAGATCATAACAATGTAAATTTATATTAAATCAAATTAAGAGGGTTTAAACTTATTTGAAAATTATTATTTATATTAAAATATATAAAAATTTGGATCGAACTAAATGAATCAAACTAAATTGATTCGATTTAATTCAATTGATATATTTAATTTTGTTCAATTTAATTTATATTTTCAAAAACTTAATTTTTTAATTTGATTTAAACCAATTATTTTCTCTTATACATAAATGAAATTAGTTTTAAGAAAAAAATATAGATGTTTTCATATTACCTCAATAGTTTTTAGCAGTGAGTGATTGGAATTTGATCTAAATATAATATAAACAAAGTGAAATTAACGTTTTTTTTATAAAAAGAAATATTGAGATACACTTGAAAAAAAAAAAAGTTAAATTCCGATGGTTCTAACAAATAGAGATTAAAGATACGAATTCAAATGAATTTTAAACAAAATTTTAAAATATTTATTTAATATTAGAATAGAATTGTCCTTAAAAAGGGAAATTTGTCACAAGTGAAATGTTATACAAATTTTTTTTTTTTTTTACAATAAACAACAATCATATGGCTATTGATAGTGAGAACAGTAAAATATAATGTAATTAAAAATGGTTGAGATATATTTTGCAACTCAAATTTAATTTTTTGTTTCAAATATACCTTAGGTGGTGAAACCACGACGATTTGCTTGTCTAATAACTCAACAGACCTCAATATAGGTTAAAAATATTAACTCCAAAAATTAAAATTTCAACTTTAATTATTTATGATTATCAACTCATTAAATTACATCATGCGTTTTTTTAATACTTATTCTATAATTAAAGCCGAATTTTTATCTTTTAGGATTAAGTTATCTATATGGAAGTCTTTCAAATAATTAGATAAATCAAATCACCATAGTAGTTAATCTTAGACAATATAATTAAAATAAAAAATTAAATTTAGATTTAATTAAAAATATATGAAATAATTAGTTAAATTTATTAAAAAGAAAAAATTTTGAGATTTTTAAAATAATTAAGCCGTTCACGTTATTGAATTATAATACCGTAATTAATAATTTACTATTAAATTAGATAAAATTAAATATTTTTAAATTAAATAAAATTATTATTTATTATTAAATTAAATCACATTATTTAATAATATTATTAAAAATATTACTGTATAATAGACCAGTATAAGACTTTTATATCAAACCAATGCTCGGAGTCGCACGTGCAGTAGATAGTAGGACTTGCCCTGAGCCCTCCTGAGAAATCCTCCTTATATATGGACCGCATCTTCCGATTCTAGGGTTTTCAATTTTCACAGAAAACCTCTTTCAAAAAAAAAAAAATCACAGAAAACCAAGGGAAAGATCTAATTAATCAAGTGAGAATCATGTTTCCGGGTATGTTTATGCGTAAACCAGACAAGGCGGCGGCATTGAAGCAGCTCAAGACCCACGCCGCCACGTTCGGCGTTTGGGTCGCCGTCATCCGCGTGACCCCATACCTCCTCCACTACCTATATGCTGAAAACGACGAGCTCAAGCTCGATTTCTGAATCTTTTTCACCAGGTAATGCATATGTAACTCCTATTTTTCTCTGCGTTAATCTTTCATTTGTTTATTTTTTTTTTTTAAATGATGTTGAAATATTGAGGAACTATTGTGGTATATATGAGCAATGTTGGTGTTTTGATTTTTGAGGTATTGCATGACATGTTGTTCTGATGGCTTGAACCTTTGGTGAACAAGTGTTTATAATTCCTTGAACATATATGCGTTTAGATTAGTAGAGAGATGTTTCGTTGTTGTTAAAGGAGATCATGGGATGAGTGGGTTGACAAGAAGGTTAACAAAGAGGGAGACTGTGTTATCTGCACATATTGAACGCCAGAAGTTATTGCCCCGTGTGAAGCATCTAAATAATGTTACTTTCTTCACCCGAAGTGATCTATTTATATAGGGAATTCGAAATGATGATCTGGCCTGATGAGTAGAGGATTACCTTGAGTATAAATGTCAAGGTAAGCCCTTTGGATGTAAGAAGAAATTCTTCCTGTACCGCAATGTGGGTTCATGTTCCTGGCTGGCTGGCTGCAAGATTGTCCACCCTGGGGACAATGCATGGATTTTTTTGCAATACATCTTGGCAGTATTAGTTGCTTTCTTTCACCAACATTATAGTTCTGGTAGTGTGCTATTTTGAGCATTGCAGGTTCCTCTTTCTTTCTCTCTCTCATGCACGCATACATGCAGGCATTTTCTTACTAGTCAATCATATACTTGGCTTGGTCTGTTGGTCAATAGGGCCTCTTCCTTGTCAAATGAGAGACTACCTATCGGAGAACATTACCAATAAAATTCTCAGGGTTCAGTGTATTTGTTCATTTGGTGAATTGTGTAATCAAGCTCTGGATTTTGCCTAATTGTTAAGTTCTTTTTGGAATATCATGTGTTCTCTTAGTTTCTTTGTAATGTTGTTTTCCTAGTTTGATGCATCATTTGACATCTGTGTTGCATCCCTGTTTTTCTTTTCTCAATCTGTTTACTACACCTTACTCTTCTGCTCTACCACATTTGTTGCTGTTATTGTTGTTGCCTTTTTTTGTGATGTCCAGTTTTCACATAACTAACCATTGCACTTCACTATCATTTTTAGTATCTGAGGTTACTTTCGTTATGTGTTTACTAACTCTATTATTCTATACCGAAAGGTTGTCAGCTTGCTATTAGTACCATTATTATCATCAACATTTATATGACCCTTTTTGCATGCACTGTAGCTTTTTTTTCTAAAAAAAAATTTCAGACATGTTTTTATTGTAAAAAGAGCCTGATTTTCTTTTTTAAAAAAAAGTTCAAACATCTCCTTATTCTTTTGGACTCGCTAAATTGGAAAGGTTGGTTTCTGAGTATGATGTGGGTTTGGGAAAGAGGAACAAAATTGTAGACTGTCGTATATTAAATTTGCTAATGATGCCTAATTTGTCACCATTTACTTTAAAGAGACACATCAAGTTGAATATCAACAAAATTGTTGGAAAAAAAGTGATCGAGACCATAATTCTCACTGGTCAAAACAGAACAAAGATCCTGTCTATACTATTTGAAAGACAAAACAAGTCAGTTTAGGTGTTGTACACATATGATAACAACTAGGAATACTTAGACGCCAAATATACAACGTAGAAAAAATAGCTACAATATTGGGTTTCATTTTCTATGTTCTGTGTACCAAACAAATAAAAAATAGGAAAGGGAAAAGGAAAAGAGAGGCATAATTTACGTTGGGTATGAAAAATGTGTTGAATTTATCTAGAAGAAGAGATGAGTATTGTTTACTGTGACATAAAAAACGAAATCTCGTTACACTTTGAAACTGGGTCCATAATTGAGCTCTGTCACATGCCCCTTAACTAACAAGTCTGACTTTTTCTATTGGAAATTTTTTTACCACTGAGCTCCTATTGTATTTCTTTAGTTTAAGATGTTTGTTTTTATTGTTATAATCCAGTGCATCAAGGATGAATTTTTGCTTGATAGAGTGAGCTTGCTTGGATGCCTGTTGATGGGCATCCAAAGGTTAGGTGGTAGATTGTCAAATGTAACGTCTGTGCATGAACAGCAGTTTGGGCAGGCAAATACTTCTTTAGCAATTAGACTATTTTGCCTATCGTACCTGCTTATGATGCTCTGCACAATTTTGCTATTCTAGTTTCCCATATTGTGCGAAATTTTGATATGTCAATTTTCATTATCGATTACTTGATGCAGCTTTTAGCTTCTAGAATAGAAGGATATCTTTGTTCTGACATTGACTTCTGCATAAAAAAGTTTGAGCTTCAAGATGAAATTATTTAGGCATCATTTGGTCAACTTTTTACCTTTTGCTTTCTAAATTGTATTTTCTAGAAACAAAGACACTCGATGTCTTTCAAATTCTACTTTTATCTCATCTATGTTGCAGTATTTATTATATTATTTATTCATCTTGTTCGGCTGATGCAGTATTCTAGGTGGAAGAGCTGGGATATTGGGTTGAATGAAGGCAAGAATGAGAGGTTGTCTGTTTTATTCTCGTTTTCCCTCAACAAGAAGAGTGTTATTGTTTAGTGTAGGCATCATATAAGTCTTATTACTCTTACCGTTTTGGAGGATTGCGAAGTCGGAAATTATGTTTTGGCATGTCTAGGATATTGCTCCATGGAATCTACCTTTGGGTTCGTGGTAGCAAACAGTGCTCTGTTGGTGTATAATATGGGAATTATTTTTAACATTTATAATTGAATGGACTGTTCTTTTTGTTAAGAAATTTTTTTTTTTTAAAATAGATACCGAGTTCTCTTCTTAGCTGAATTTTTTTTTTTTAAAAAAAAAAAACTTTTTTGTGGAGTAATATTGTTTATCTCAATCATATATGTACAACATTAATGTTACACGAATTTTTGGTAAATAAAATATGTTTTCTGAAAGTTTTATAATTTCTTTCCAATGTTTGGACAAAGTTGAAATAATTAGCTTAGGTTGAATTTTTTCTAGAACCTGATATATGATTTATCTAAACTTGGTTTGATATAAAATTATATCAATGTATCAATTTTCCCTAATCTTTACGGTTAATTAAAATTTTTCTTTAATCATATTTACTTTTCTCCTTTCTAACGTGGCATTATTTATTAGAATTTTATAATTAGCAACATATGTACGACTTTTCTCACATAAAAGCTTGTGAATGATCAAAATCACCAAGATTGAATTGCAACTATTTTGCTGTATGATATGATCTAACGTTTATGGCTAAAATTATGTTACGGTTTCAGGCTTGATCTAAATTATCAATTACTAACGGTATTTTATTTTGATATTTTTTATTTAAGACAGTAATTCTTGCATAGGAGATTTGAGCCATTAACAATTTGTTTTGAGATATTGGAGTAAATTTCACTATTGCAAGTTTTATTTTTTAAAAAAATATTAATAAAATAAATCAAGTATATAATCAAAACAAAGAAAAAATATGCATCACCTCCAAAGATCTGTAGATTAGCAACAACAACAATGTAGTTGGTGTACGTAATAAAATCCATAAGAAAGTTTCTTTTTGGTTTGTTGACAAGAATATGAAAATTGATATATGATATGACTATTTATTTAATATTTTTAGGTAAAAAAATTGTATTTACCTTTATTTATTTTCTTGTAATGCTTTTTTTATTTAATATTTTTTAAAAATTTTTTAATGAAATAATTATCAATGATTCTTTTTTTTTTTACCCCTATCCCACTAAAAAGGAGTTGACAAATGCATGACACATGGCAAACACATAACGTTCACTAAAAGTATTGGTTCATATTTTTCTACTTGTTAATTAAATTTTTTTTCTTAAAAAAAAATTTTATTTACCAAATCAACCACCCTCAAGGTAAAAATATATGGATGTATTGTATGCTCACATTTTTCATTTACCATCTCTCTAAACACTTGAGAAGCTTTCCTGGCTCCTCTCAACCTTAGTAGCCCCTTAATCAACCCATGATACAATACATGGTTTTTCAACTCTCTAGCAAAAATTATATTTTTAAAGCACTTCAAATCCTCTTTTCATTGTCCTCTTTATATAAATAATGACTTCTAATAATGTTTCTTGATTTGTCTATGACATCTAACATTTTGTTGAAGGAGACGAAAATTATTTAACATTTTGTTAAATAATTAAGTAAATAAAATTTACCTCCCATTATAGGGCATAGTGAAAAACAATAGATAACCCTTTGCTCCCACTTCACCTCTTTGTATTCCTAAATAAAAAAAGTTTATTGTTTACATTTTTAATTTTACTGAAATTAAAATTTTCATATAGGTGTTGTTGGAATAAATTTCAGATATTTGTTTTATACAAAAAAGAATTTAGATTTTTCCAAAAACGTATCCTATCAAAGCTTTACACATATAATAAATATATATGTGAGTGAAAGAAATGTTTTATAAACAATTTACTGTAAATATTTAAATTTTTATTAAAAAGATTTAATGTTGCTATCTTTAAAGAGGCTAACAGTCTTTACAATTCAAAAAGTCAATACTAATTAAACTTTGATGTAACTTAATTTAGTTAATTTCTAAATAAACATTGAACTAATTGTTTCATTGATGGTGTGATGTGTATATGGTGAGTATTTCTTTCCAGTCTCATAGAGGTGCTTGTAACTATTAGACTTTTTAAATAAATATTTTGTGAGTAAAAAAATGTTGTTTTCAGAATTTTCAAATTTTAAATTCTTTCAATGTCGACTTTTTATTTATAATATATATTGAAAAATCTAAAATTATGAATGAACGAGAAATTTTTTTAAAAATAAAATAATAGAAAAACATACTTAAAATAATTTTTTACAGTAATTTTAGTTAGGAATACAATAATTTTTTAGATAATTTTACATGTTAATGAAAATTAGTTTTTTTAAATAATTTTAAATGACAACAAAAATTATCTAATTAACTCACATATCAGTTGAAATTAAATCTCTCATTAACGATTTTAAAACCCAAAACATTGAAGAAATAGCAAATATTCTTTTAATCACTTATATTAACCTTTGGAATTATTTAAAACACAAACTTTGATTGAAAGTCAAAGCAACTTCCGAACGCATGCACAAATCTAAATTCCAGCCACAAGAGTACTTTGGCCAATCAGTTTTAACGTGCCAGCCATTACCCATAAGCCAAGAAATTTAAGTATCACCAAATCCTACATGATTAAGATAAAAACTTTGATTAACAACGTTATTATTATTATAATTAATGGTCAATTAATCAATCAGACCAACAAACTCTACCTCTTCCCATTCAACTCCGAACTTGTGAGCCATTTACAACTACTACTTTTGTTTTCTCGTCTTTCCCTCTTTTTGTTTTCTTGAAAGTTTTTCTTTCTTCCATAGCTTTCAAGAAAAAAGGCCCAGAATGTGACTCAAAGCTTATGCGCATCATACTTGATATAACTGAAATACATAGATTACATAATCTGGGTTTAATTTAGGTGATAAAAAGATTAATGGGTTGGTGGGTATGGTTGAGAAATGAAGGGCTAAGATGATTCTTGAAGAAGAGAAGGCAATAACAAAGGAGGAGGAAGAAGAAGAAGAAATTCAAGATCCCATGCAAGAAAGACCATGGATGATATACCTGGGTCAGTAGGGACCAGTGCCAGCTTCTCCTTGAGATTGGGCCAGACCATCTTTTCTTGTGCTTCTCTTTTTTTCATGTCTTTGGGTGTTCAATTCTACAGCTACACTGCCTTCTGGTATTCGTTTTTCTTTTTCTTTATTTACATGAATTGATCTATCGGAATTTCTTTCTTTTATTTTGGTGTTTCTTTTGATATTGCAATAACACATGTTCAGTATCGAATAATCAATAGTCAGATCGAATTATACATTCTTTTACGCCTGAATTGAATCTGGTTTCATTTCACTTATGTTTTCTGATTGTGGGCACAATTGAAAACTTTTTGCCTGTAATTTTTCACAAAGTGACAAAATTTTGTTTAGGTTAGATTGAAATTTTTATATTTCTGCTGCTAGAATTATTGCATGTCCAATCTGGAGTGTGGAATTATTGCATCTCTGGTTCAAAGCTAGTTTAGCCTCCTGTTTTGTGGGTTCCCCTTCCCCTGGTTTCTGCTAGTTTTCTCTTCTGCACAAAAACTTATTTATGAACCCAGTTATTTAAAAGTGAAGAATGCTTATGAAGAGGGGGAAAAAAGGGTAATTTTGTGTTCAAAACGTCTGATTAATAACTTGTCATGCGTTTTATCAACATATATCTCACTTTTCAAGAATGAGGTTCAGAACTGCTAATCAATAGCTTGTCATGCATATGTTGCTTTTATCCATTTTTGGTGGAAATGCTTCTAACTTTCTTTAACGTGCTTGCACTTTAGCTACCTGGTAACAATCATGGGTGTAGCAATTCCATGGAGTTTAGCATTGGCAATAGTTGATGGATACTCTGTTTTTGTTAAATGCCCTATCCGACAGCGCAGAATACTGCTGATTATTATTATTGGGGATTGGGTAAGACTACCTAAGTACCTACCATTGTTTTTATGTGAAACAAAATGATGCATCTATTGGCAACTACTCAGTGACAAAATCCTTTCAATTCACGGCAGGTTTTATCGATTCTCACTCTAGCTGCAGCATGCTCAACAGCTAGTGTTGTGGATCTCCTAATCCATTCTGATGCTTCTTCATATTGCCCTCCAAGGATTTGCAGTAGATACCAAATATCTGCTGCCATGGCATTCTTGTCTTGGTTTCTGTCTATGGCTTCATCTCTTTTCAATCTTTGGTTACTCCCCTCCTTGTGATTTTTCATAGTGGTTCTTGTTTTATCTCATTTGTCAAAATTTTCATATTGCTTATGATTTTTCTAAAAATACAAGCTTTGTACATTGATAGTGGACAAATTCTGAAAGCAAGTGAACCTCAAGTTCTGTAGGTACAGATTTGTAAATAATTTTGGGCAATTGTCCAAGAACAATAAGGTAGCATGATAGAAGCTTACCAATGTTCTCGTTAATGAAGACAACACGCATAGAAGCTTACCAATGTTCTCGTTGTTGAAGACAACACGCTTTTCGTGGAGCTTTTCTTAGTCTTTTCTGCTGCTTAGAAGAACTCAAGAAGATTGAAAATGTTATGGCATTGCAAACACTTGAATTACTTGACTGCTGCTGTGATCAAATTTGGTCTGAATTTTTAAGAAGCTCAGTCTGCAGAAAAGCTGGTTACTCTTTTCTCCTACTCTGTATTCTCGGATCAAATCAAGAGCTGAGTAATGAGTTGTGCATTACCTGTCCTTAGCCTGCTGCTCTCTAAAAGTCCATGACAATCTTAAGCCACATTAGATAAGAAGGAAAACTCTTAAATGTTAAATCCTTTTGAGATCATATATGTTTCGCTTTCGAGCTCCATTTTTATACTAAGTTGATGTTTTTGAACAAAACTGCTAAATGTCACTTATGACATATTTGATTACATTAAAAAATAATAAATAAAATCCTATTTTAAAACAAATATTTTAAGATTCCATGTTTTTGTTTGTTATGTGCATGTAATATAATAACAGTGAATTATTTTAAAATTTTAAAATTTTGAAATCTCGTTGTTAAATTTTTAAAATAAATTCAGATATTAAACATAAAAATAGAATTAAAATTCTACTCTATTTTCATTGTTTGATATACCAAACTTGCTATTACTATCATTTCTCAACAAAGACCACATGTATTTGAATACTAGCTATTGACATTATGTTGCTAGCTATCATTCCTCAGTCCCCTGTTATCTTTAACGGCATTTGAAAATATAAAAGAAACTTGAATTGAACATCCCAGCTCCGTGTATGAAAGAAATTTCAGCGCAAGAGAAAATTTTAGGTCGATCTATTGCACCCAAAAAATCCAATTCTAAGCACCAGGAGGAAAAATATAAAATGCTTGACCCCTTAACATTTTCTTCACTTTTTCCTTGATTCCTTGGCTGCCAAACAAAAGCATCAGTGCCTTGTTAATGGAAATTCAACACTAACTTCAGTTTCTCAGATTTCAGATTTCACGAAACACAGAAGCCCCTCTCATATGTGTGGATTTGCTCAGAAATTCATAGGTCCCCTCTGCTGAAGAGCCTGAAATGGCACTCGGAATAGCTCGATTACCACTGTCTGCAATGAGAACATATCTTGATTAATAAAGCATATTTTAATAAGAGAAATTTATCCCTCGTCAAGGGATAACTTCTCAACCATTTCGTATTATTAAAGCACGGGCTCCGAGTTCATCTCCATTATTCTGGTTTTTCCCAACTGGGCTACAAATTATGATACAACAGTCTTATCCATCCCAGGAAAGAAAAGGTATTTTGATAGTTATGGGAATTGAGTAATATAGTGCCTAGTAAAGAAGAGAAACTATAAGTGTAGAACAATGAGGACAAGAATAAAAGAAACAAATCATAAAGTGGTGAAAGGCTCATAAGTTTCCATGCCCATTATTCCAGGGATTGAAGAATGAAAGTTTGCACCCAAACCTCAGGCCACATGGAGATTTAGATTAAGAAAAAAATAAAGTATTTCAATGTTGAGTTAATAAAACGCTTGCACACAAGCTAAATCACAACACTAAATCGTTTCATGAGTAGCAAAAACCATTGTCTAGAGAAAAATAGAGAAACCTTGGTTAGGTAAGGCAAAAAGGGGAATAATAAATTGGTGATTGAAGTGGAATAGCACGGTATGCGTGCACAATTTACTGTTACATGTATAGTTGCAAACAATTCTACATAATTTAATGGTGACAGGATACGCCAACCCCTCATCTAAAGCGAGTTTTTTCACTATTGTTTATAAATAAGATGCAAGTTAAGCGAAGCATGAGACAACAGGGAACTTGCTCATATTGTTACGTAAATCTACATGCACTATCATCAAGGAAAATAGACAAGCACAGTAAATCAAACAGTTGAGATGATACTGAGTACGTATATCATCATTTTTCATTTTACCTTGTTGAATTATAAAGAGCAAGGCAGCCACATTCACCAGCCTATAAAAGCTCTCAGACATATGCAGGACATGCCATTCTCCTGTACATGACAAAACATTGGAAAAAAAAATCTTTATTTATTCTTAATATTGCATTAAAATCACATAAAAAGCATAATTTTCAATATAAGTATACCGTGATTTTCCATCATTAGGAGGTGATACGAACAAGGTTAATTTTTGGATCCTGATTCGTATGTAGCACAAGTCCCAAGTTTTAATTCAAAGATCAAAACAAGTTAAACTCTCAAATTCCAATTAAACCTCTAGAAAACTTGTTTCTAGCAACCTGAATTATAAAGATTTAAGAGTTGTTAATCTCAACCTTAAATTAACTAAGTAATTTAAGACCTAGATTAAACGAGTTTGTGAAATTATTAAGAACTCACTTAACAATCTCACCAAGTCCTATAAAGAACTCAAGAAGAGAATTAACCCTTACAAGCAATTTTGATAAAAGAAATATTCTTCAATTTTTCATTGATTTGGCTGAATAAGAAGAGTTATTTATAGCCTTTACAAAACTTCTAGAAACCTTAAGAATTACTTCCTAAATAGTTTTTGAAATATGTCTAATCTATTTAGGAAAAAGGATACTCCTAAGCTAAATAACTAAAAGATACATTAGATATCTTCCTAATTATAAAAAAAGTTTCTTATATAAGTAAATACAAAGTTTCTAATTAGTTTTAAGAAAGGAATTCAACTAATGAGGAAGTTTCCTCATACTTGGGTCATGGGCCTTTCACATGTTGTGCTCCAATGGATCAAGTTAAAGGCTTCCTTTGAAGAGTCCATATTGTCATCTCCAAACAATTGGGCTTCTTGCTTCTTTTGTTTTTCTTGGGTTGGCCCAAAGGTTATTCCTTGTTGTATGAATAACCCAATTGCTTCTTTAAACTTTTTGAGCCTTCCCCTTATGATTGGGCCATGAAATTGAAGCGGATCTTTCTATTGGCCTTGGATATTTGCATCAATTATGGTTTTTACTCACCTTTTGATGTGACCAACCTTTATGGTAGGTTTGGTTCTCTTTCTAGGGCTTGCTCAAAGTGTTGAGATCCTAGCATTTGATACATACATGGTTATAAGTATGTCAAAATGATTCTGAATACTTAGCATGCAACTATGGCATGATCCATGCAAGTGGGCCTAGTGTTTATGCATATTTTCCTTATATGGCAGCCTGACCTTGCTACACTCTCACTATAATAACTCTAGATATACTTATTAAAATGATTTGATTCTTTTTTTAAATAAACTAGACACATAATGATATAACATATTCAAATTTCAGGCCAATAGAAGCCATATAGAAAATGTGGTGAATTTTTGAATTTTGCCCTATTTCAATGTCATCTTAGTCTGAGTAGATCTTATATTCTTGGGTATATCTCAAATTGTACAAATTCAATTGCAAAAATGATCTACTAGATGTTATAAAACACATAAAGGAACATTTTTCATATTTTACTCGTTGTCTAATTTAGTCTATAAAGTCACAAAACAAATGATCAATCTCAGGGTGAGTAGGTTTTCAACATTTTGACAGTAAATCATAATGAAGAGGCAATATCTCAACAAACATGTTAACTTTGTCAAAAATATTTCACAGAAATGTATATTAGACATAAATTTACAACTTTTGTAGTTTAACACATCACCAAATTTTGATTCTATAGCCCTCAAATTCTTGGAAAACAGATTTATAAGACTGTTGAGGTTTCATTAGGTTCAGGGTCAGTCACAACTAATGAGCCATATTTCTTTCCACATAACAAATCAAGCAAAAGTGCTTTATAGTATTTAGAAGAGATATAAACCTACAAATTTCATTGTTTGCACTTTATCTAAATCTGAGCATAAGGTCATCAAAATATAAGAAAACAAAAAGACTGAGGTAATTTTGATTGGTTGTGAACCAGCCCTAACGAAGGAGCCATATCTCCTCACACACACAAAATTAAGCAAAAAATTTTTTACATGAATTTATATGGGGCATAAAGCTATAACTTTTATATTTTGCACTTTCCTTAATTCCTCTTCTAGGGTTATAAAATCATGGGTAAAAAATTCTACTCTAACAAAAAAACCAACACAATCAGCTCTTATTTCTATTGAATTTCAACTTTCGTACATGAGCTCTACCTCAAATACTCCATAATTCTTACTAACCATGAATGATTAAGGTGTTATGAGGGATTAATTTCATGTGGGAAAAACATAAATTAACTTGCCTATTTTCCCAGAACCAGAAAAGCTTATGATTCCTTCCTAGGCAAATCACTCTTCTCCCTCTCCTTTTTCTTCTTCTTCTTCTTCTTTTGTTTCTTTTTTCCTTAGCTCTCTCTTTCTTCTGCTGCCCTTCATGTTTAACCTCTCTATTCTAACCCTAAAAAGATGAAAAATTCCACTTGTAAACCTATTGTAACAAGACAAAATCTTGGTATCTCATTTCCATTGGTTAGAGGTTCACTTTTCCCCTTTTAGCCCTTCTTCTTCACTCCTTCATCACTTCCATCCATCTCTTAATCCCTATATGCTCCTTATACTTTTAAATAAGCTCTAAAACACCATTATTTTATGATGCTATAACATGTACACAACATAAGATGATTTGTCGTGTAATTATACAAACATTACATATATGTTTAAGTGTCCCAAATGCAATGGTGCAAATGTCATCATCATGCTTATCCAATTCACATATCTAAATGATCATTTATCCATTAAATATGTTCATGTGGGATTGCAAATTATTTATGTAATGAATAAGTTCATGTGAGAATGCCAATGAATGTGGATAGGGATGTTACATGTCTTAAATTAAAGACAAGGATGATTTCCTAAGGGGAGAAAAGATGGATGTCTTACAAGGAGACAAGAAGGGCAAGACATGATTTAAGATTGGACAATAACTTAATGGGCTAACTAAGGAGAAAAGAATGGAGTAAGAACATGGAAAAAGAAAGGAGGCCTTCTACTTAATTATTTTAGGTTAAATTGGATCATACACTAAAGCCCTTGTGAATTAGACTTAATTAAAATGAGGTGGATGAATTTTATGTGAATTTATGTGATTTTAAGACATATGGGGTATCCAAGATAAGGTCAACAAAATCAAATCCAAGTCAAAGTCTAAGAGCGTCTAAGATTTACATAGTTAGCATTATATTCCTATTCTCTTCATAATTCCTATTTATTAACATAATATTAATTTACCTTTTGGGATTAGTATTTTAATTGTTTCTTGATTTGGAGATTTGTTTTCATTTAGAACATTGATTAGTGTTTTAGTAGGCTTAGGACTTCATCATGATTGAACTATATGTAACCATAATTTGGGCATTGTTCTTTTTATTCTTCCATTTAAATTAGGATTATTTGATAATATTTTACAAAGAATAGAAATCCTTTTGTCTGAATTATGTTTAGGAATATCTTCGGGTGATTCTTTTCTTTATTTTATTAGGATTTGTGATAGTTAAAACCTTGCAACCCTATAAAAAGGCCCTAAAAATGTGTTTGCATAATTGGTTAATGATAATTTTGAGTTTTTAGTAAGATTTTATTCTCTTATTTGATTCTTGAAAGAACTTAGAAAGGTTAAGCAAAGGCTTTATTAACTTTGCAAAATTAGTTAATTTTGAGCTTAAAATTGGCATAGACAATTATAGGTTCTTAAATTAAGAAACTTTAATTCTTTATAACTTTGGTTGTAAGAAACAAGTTTTTTAGAGGTCTAGTTGGGAGTTAAAGATCTATTGCTTGATTCTTGATAGATCCTACGATAAAGCTATTAATGATTGTATACAGGTTAGGGACAAGTTGCCCTCATTCGTATCATTTGGCATCAGAGTAAAAGCTTTAAAATCAAATACATATCTTTTGTTTTCATTGTTCTTTGTGTTTAATTCTTGTCCTTATTATTCTAATCATCTTCCTTATGTTTATTCTTCTCCATTCAGTTTCTTCTACTCTTCTTCTTTTAAATCATTTTTCTTTGTTTTCTTCTTCTTAAAATTCATTTCTTTCATCTTTGTTACTAATTATTTATTCTTGATTTCAGTTTTAATGCCATCCAAGTATTTTAAAAAAAAAGAGTTTGTGAATTACACTTTGTTTCTACTTTTAATTAGTTTGTTTTCTTTATGATTAACTTCAATTATAAAAAAAAAAAAAAAAAAAAAGAAGAGGAAGACATCCAAATCAAAAAAAGAAAAAAGAATTAGAGAGATGTCAAAAAAAGAAGAAAAGGAAAAGAATGAAGTTTGAAATTGTGATTTGTGACTTTAATTCTTGTTATCCTTGATGTTCTTCTTTTCATTTATTTTCATTTGTTTCTATTTGTTCCTATGGGTTTTCATGTGTTTCTATTTTCATGTGTTTTTGTTTGTTGCTATTTGCTTTAAGTTGTAAAGTTAATTTTAACTTAGAATTGCTTATTTACATTGTAATTAAGGTTAAACTTGATTGTGTGAAACACAAGTGTGAGTGTTAACTCTTGAGAGCAAACATGTGACAAAGTGCTTTGTGAGGTTTCTTTTTATTTTTTTGCTTCTTGTTTACAATGGCATGTTAGAAGGCATGGAAGTGAATTACCACCAACACCTACACCACCAAAACAACACTAAGGTGAGCAAAGAAAGGGAAGGGGCAATAGGAAGATGAAGGAAGGTAGAAGGGTCTATAAAGATGATGAATTCCTAGATGAAAACTACTAAAGGCAAAAAAAAAAATACAATAGCAAAAATATCGAGATTCCATTTTTTTATGGAAGGGGTGATCCTGAAGAATACTTAGCATAGGAAGAGAAGGTGGAATTCGTGTTCAAATGCCATAACTACCATGAAGAGCAAAAGGTAAAGCTTAGTATTATTGAGTTCAATACTCATGTTAAGATTTGGTGGGATCAATTGAAATCAATTAGAAGGCATTATTATGAGGGCCTTATTTCTTTTTAGCAAGAGCTAAAGAAAAGAATGCAAAAAAAAAGTATGCATCAAATTCCTATAAATACTTGTGTCATCAATTTCAAAGACCTACACAAGCTTTGCAAGTTAAAGAATGCTATTGAGAGATAAAGCTAGGCATAAGGTGAGCTGATAAAAAGAAAGATTAAAAGGCTATCATTAATAATGAGATTCAATTATAATCTAGTAAGGAGGTGGCCATGCAAATCAATTCTAAAGGGATTAAATCTAATTTTTTACAAAAGTTTCATTGGGATGGCAACAAAAACATTCCAAAGAAGGTTTATCTAAAAGATGAAGTTCTTATTTCTAAAGGTATAATCAAAATTCAAACTTACTTCTTTACATGATGATACATGTATTAGATGCTAAGAATCCAAGCTTATTACCCCATTGCACAAATAAAGAAGCTATTGTGTTGGAGAATGGTGATCTTAAAAATACTGGCTTACATGATGATCAGATGCCACCATTAAACATTTGTTCCAATGCTAACTAACATTGTAAATCCTATACATGAAGATATATTGGTTGCAAATCAAGATGATGATGTAAAAGAAAATAAAAAGTAATGAGATATAGATTATGTGTGCACATGAAGGAAAAAGAAATAATTGTACAGTAAAATAAGAGCTATGAGAAAATCATATGAGATAAGAGAGGAAAAAGGAAAGCTTTGAGAAGATGCACAAAATAAAGGAGATCGACGTGTAAAAGGAGAGGGTGAGCAAAAGAAAAATCTTTATGAAAAAGAGAGTGAAGAGATAGAAACCTACTTTTCTAATACACCCACAACCATGTTTTTTTTAAAGGAACATATATTTCTACTAATGATTTATATGATCTTTTGCATAGTTTTATGTTTCTTTTTAAGGGGTGTGATAATTGCTTCCAAAGGAGGAGCAAGGAAGAGAAGAGGAGCTTCTAATCAATTTTATTTTTAATTCTTTAGAAAAAGAAGATGCCACGATAAGGAAGAATGAGGTTGAAAAAGTATTATTTTCTTCAAATTCAATTAATGTACTTATGTATAGGGAGGCTTATTTGGGTTTTAAATTTTTGTTTTATAGGAAGGTTTCTTTTGGATCTAGATTTAATTTTGGTTCAAGATTTTATTTTGATTCTTGATAAGAATTATTTTAGCACATATTTTTAGATTAGAAACTAGGAGTTTTTGTTGTTTTTTATATTGTTTTTATTTCAGAATTACTTAATTTTGTTCATTTATTTTTGTGTAGGAATTTCTCGAAAAAGAGTTGAAATTGAGATTTCAAGCAGAGTTGCATGGGATATTGCGTGGCCCATGCATCGAATCATGAAGTGATGCAGAGTTGACTAGTCAACAAAAACAAATTCATAATTACCAAATTGTGTGTGGGTTGTTGCTTGTCCCATGAATCAAGCCATGCAAGGCATTAGATCAAGATTTTTAAATACAATTATAGGCTGCCTTTTAAGGGACATGTAACCTATTTTGGATGGACATTTTAGAGTGAAAAAAGAGCAATTTTTAGGGAGAGAAAATGGATCGAACATCTACACTAAAATTTGGAGAGATTTTGTGAAGATGGGAAAAACTTCCTTTTAGGGATTCAACGATTTTGTTAATAAGACTCTTCTTTTGAATATTCTTCTACCAAATTCAATGGATTCCTTCTTCTTTTTTTCTTTCTTTCTTTCTTTCTTTCTTTCTTCTTCTTCTTCTTCTTCTTCTTCTTCTAGGATGAACTAATTCCTCAATTTTATGAATTAGGGTGAAAGCCTAATACTTTATTCATGATTATATGAAGATATTTTTATTAAATTGTGTTGGGTTTTCTTGATTTAATGTGTTTGAGCTTAATTTGTTTGTATATGAATGGCCACATATGTGCAAGCCTTGAGACTTTAGATCATGTAGCAAAAGTGGAAGTTTAGGGTTAGTCCTAACATGTTAAATTAGAAGATTAAGACCATAAAAATAGGCTTGACTTTTAAAGATGCTAAAGGATTATTCAAAGAGTTTAATGCATTTTTATTAAATTTTATAATCGTGAAAGTAGTTATAATTTCAATAATTAGATATTTAATTTTACTCAAGAGAGATTATTGGGGAAATTAGGAAAATCCATCTTCAACCACAACACATTTACATTTGAAACAAAATTCTTGATATAATTGTGGAGTACTATTGTGGTGTACCTAAATTCCTTAGAGATTATTTGCATAAAAGTTTCTTTCAATTAAATTTCATTTTGTTTAATTAATTTAGAATCTTTAGTTTTTAGATTATTTTCTCCTTCATAATTTGGTTGCTAGATAATAAAAAAATTGAGTTTTTATTAGTAATTGTATGAATCAATCCTCATGGGATTGAACTATACTTTTCATTATATTACATGAAGCAATTTGTACACTTGTAAGAGTTTCATATATAAAAATTCTAGATTTTATTTTATGTCTAATATTTAAATTGTCTTTTTGTTATAGACTTAACTTTTCTACTCATAAACTTAACTTGTCTTTATCTAGCCTTTTTTTATTCCTTTGGGAAATTGTTTGATCGTTTAGTGTTTCTTTATACTGGATGGAGAAAGTGTTTTTGCAATTTATGTTCTAATCATTCCATCTTTAGATGGGTGACTTTCATTCATACTAGATGGAAAAAAACATTTCAGGTGGTGTTCTTCTAAATGTTTTAAATGCAAATTTGTGTTCTTCTAATGTTTCTTTATTTATATGGAACTCTTTAAACTTTGCACAGATGGATTTATGCAATTTGTGTTTAACCCTAGTGGAAAGACTTTAAAATTACATGGTAAGTTAGATTTATTTTTGTTTATTCTTATGTTTCTTTTTATTTTTATTGAGCTGAAGATTTGAGGATGAATCTATTCAAAGAATGAGGGTATGATGCGACCCTAGTTAGCAACCATCATGATGATTCATTCAAATTTAAAGGACCAATGTCAAGAGCGTGTTTAAAGGAGTTAATGAAGCTTTTGGAGTATTGATTGATGGAGAAATCAAGCTTAGTATGGAGATTCAATGCAAGCATATGCATGGATCAATTAGTGGATCTTCTTCAAACCAATATCAAGCTTTATACACTTCAATTGCATGTGAGAGACTTCAAGATGGAGACCTTAGGACAAGCCCTATAGTTAGAGAGAAGATTCCAAAAGATTTCATCTTAGGATAAAATATGTTAGGATAAGACATGACAAAGATTCCATGTTAAAACAAGACAAAGAAGATGTCTTAAATTAAGACAAAGATAATGTTCTAAGGGGAGACATGATGGTTGTCTTAGAAAAAACAACATGGTTGTCTTAGAAAAAGACAAGATGGATGTCCAAAATAAGACTTGATTTGGGCTTGCACAATAACTTCTCTTCTACTTGTTTATTTTAAGCTAAATTGAACCATACCAAACCCCATGTGAACTAGACTTAATTATAATAAGGTGGATGAATTTTAAGTGATTTTACAACATATAGAGCATTAAAGATACGGTCAAGGCTCAAGAGAAGGTCAATAAAGTTAAATCCAAGTTAAAGTCCAACGTCTTCCAAGATTTATTTAGTTGGCATTGTCTTCCTATTCTCTTCATAATTCCTCCTAATTGGTTGAATATTACTTTCGCTTTTGGGATTAGGATTTTAATTGTTTCTTGATTAGGAGATTTGTTTTCTTTTTGGAACTCTTAATTAGTGTTTTAGTAGACTTTGGACTTCATCATGGCCGAATTGTATATAGCCATAATTTGGGCATTGTTGTTTTTTATAAATAAGGATTATTATCTAATATTTTAGAAAGAACAGAAGTCCTTTTGATTGAATTATACTTAGGAATATCCTAGGGTGATTCTTTTCCTTATTTTATTAGGCCTTATGTTAGTTAAAGCTTTATAAGTCTATGAAAGGCCCTAAAATTAGTTTGCATAATAGGTTAATGATAATTTCTAGTTTTTGATAAGATATATTCTCTTTTTTTATTTTTGAAAGAATTTGATAGGGTTAGTAAGTGAAGACTTAGTTAACTTTGCAACTAGTTAACTCTAAGCTTAAAATTGGCATAAACAATTCTAGGTTCTTAAATTTAAAAACTTTAATTCTTTATAAATTAAGTTGCTAAAAGCAAGTTTTCCAAATGTATATTTGGGAGTTAAAGATCTATTGCTCGATTTTTGATAAATCCTATGATAAAGGTTTTAACATTATATATAGATTAGAAACAAGTTACCCTCTTTCCTATCAGGATGAGACCAATATGTACAATAAGGCAGAATGTGAATGATAGAACAACATACAACATGAAAAGCTATAGGTATTTTGCAGTAATTATAGAAGTGGTCATTATAATAAGTTAAAGCCAATTTGTCATTGCTTCATGGATAGAAATTTTTTTTTAAAAAAAGATGTTGATATCAATTTCTTTTTCTAAGATATGTTATTTGATGATATTATCAATTATTAAGAAAATATTACAGATATATTTGGAGTAGATGTGTCTACAAAGGAAACTTATATATTTATAGATTAAAGAAAGTAAGACTTACTATATTAAAGTAAGGAGAAAATACAAAAAACTAGTATGTGATTTTATATTTTTTTTAATTTCATGTTATTTTGTGTGATAAATACATACTTGTGATTTACTCAATTAATGAAAATTGATATATTGTATTAACACTGTAAAAGTCATGCTAATATGGTAAAGATTAAAAATGAAATATATCTTTTTTAATAGTTCAATTGAATGCAAACTTTTTTTTCTTAATTTATTCAATTTATAATTAAAAATACAAAAAAATCATTTTCTAATTTTAAATGATAAAAAAATGACTTTATATGAAAAATGTTAGAAAAACTTAAATAAACTATACGTCATTTGCAGAAAATTTTTCTATTTTAGCACATAATATTTGAGAATTAACACATGCAATATCAACAAGATTCATTTAACCTCCAAATTATATCTTCCAAAAATCAATTCCATAATAAAAAAACAAATTTCACACACACACACACACACATATAGATATATATAAACAATGCTAAAAATAAAAAACCAATAAAGTCAACTAAAGCAGCTAGTATTAAGATAAAATTCAATAGATTAAAATACTAAGATTTCGAAATCCACCAATATCTCATTCAATAAATCCCATAAATTCAATCAATCCCTATAATAATAGAGTGACTTCTAAAATCAATCTATACAATGTCATAGATGTTGCAAATTAACTCAAATATAATTTTAATCAAATTCTTCTTTGTTTTTAGTTGTTATATACCTAAGCATTTCTTGTATCATTTCACAATAAGAATATAAGAAATCAAATGAAGTATATTGATCTCAAAGAACCAAGAATAGATTAATTAAATGAATTTCTAAACCAAGCATAGATCAATTAAATGAATTTCTAACTATCAATATACATGATATTAAAGATGATATAATAGTTCATTTATTATCTCATGAAGTAAGAAATATCAACACAAAGCATAGTTTTAGGATTTAACTTGAAAGGAAGATTATTTAATAAAATATGGTTTCATCCTATACCTTAGCATAAGAAGATTAGAAAAATGTGTCAAAGATAAAAGAAATAAAATGAGAAAACTCATGAAGATCAATGAAGCTTGATCTGCAATATGCCCAAAATTCTTCTCATTCTCATAACTTTTATCACTTTCATGTTTTGTCTATTGCCCTTTTATAGTTTGTTTTTCTTTAAGAGATTAGGATAGTCCTCTTTTCATTAAGAAGAATCTTTCCCAAGTTTCTTGTTTAGTTTTCTCACAAATAGGAAGACAAAATTCGAAGTTATGAAATAATCCATTAGTTCTTTTGTTTCAGGTCTCTCACTTTTGTTTTCTCTTTTTCACAAGATCCTTATTATCCTAAGGAAATCAACACCTCACTTCCTCTTTAATTGCCCTTGATTAATTAGGAAGATTCTACAGCTTGTTAATCAAAGACATGATGAAAGGAAGTCAACTCATAACTCCCTTTTTGGTACCCAAATGGAAACACTTGATTGCCACTTACTAAAAATAAAATACTGCTTCTTAGTCCCTTTTTGCTTTTTAACGACTTTTGTACTAAAGAAATGTATAAAAAAAAATCTACTTGGACCATCTCATGGCTTTGCTTTATTTAATTTAGTTTCATTAAGTTCCATTTCACTGCTTTAAATCATCATTACTGCCTATTTTGTTTTAATAGCACCTCTCCTGATACGAACAAGGTTGATTTTTGGATCCTGATTCGTATGTAGCACAAGTCTCAAGCTTTAATTCAAAGATCAAAACAAGATAAACTCTTAAATCCCAATTAGACCTCTAAAAAACTTATTTCTAGCAACCTGAATTATAAAGATTCAAGAGGTGTTAATCTCAACCTTAAATTAACTAAGTAATTTAAGACCTAGATTAAACGAGTTTGTGAAATTATTAAGAACTCACTTAACAATCTCACAAAGTCCTATAAAGAACTCAAGAAGAGAATTAACCCTCACAAGCAATTTTGCTAAAAGAAATATTCTTCAATTTTTTTTGGCTGAATAAGAAGGGCTATTTATAGCCTTTACAAAACTTCTAAAAACCCTAAGAATTACTTCCTAAATAGTCTTTGAAATCTGCCTAATCTATTTAGGAAAAAGGATACTCCTAAGCTAAATAGGAAATAACTAAAGATGCATTAGATATCTACTTAATTATAAAAGAAGTTTCTTATATAAGTAAATACAAAGTTCCTAATTAGTTTAAGAGAGGAATT